>JAJJMC010001968.1:0-11719 GCA_023531435.1 Papaver californicum | reverse complement strand
AGTAATTATTGCCTTTACTTTCCCGTTCCATGTTCATTTATTACTCTTACTTTCCCGTTCAATAAGCATTTAATGCTATCTGTTTCGATCAGTGTGATACTACTTTCTCGATCTTACGTGTCAATCATGCAAGGATTTATTCAGTCTTTCACATCTGTCATTTACTCGATCCTTTCATACGACTTTGATTGTGTGCTTCTCGTTCTTCTTAGAACCACTGCTTCTTTCCTTAATCATCTTACACGTGTCGTCCTCCTTTTATTTCCTAACAACTTGCCCCCTTCTTCTTATTTTTTCAAAAACTTTCAACGGTCGATCCAAGGTTTGGAAAAAGTAGAAGAATAACTATTACCTTCCGTTTTACCATTACTTCTTTTCGCACGTTATGCGAGTTTTTCGCAGGCAGTAACTTCCATTATCACGTTTGTGTCAGTTACATTTTTTCGAGGAAATCAAATCTTTGCCTGGATTAACACCTTTTCAAATTGTGACGGTTTCTATTCTTTTCTTTAAATACGATGCAGTCTTTTCCACTTCTGTCTTTACCTCTTAAAGTTGCTGCTCTTTATCTTCCTTGAACTTTTCAAATACTTTCGTTCTCCAAACTGTTCAGGAGCTTTTAGCATCAACCACATTTATTGTACTTTTGATCAAGTAATTGTTTATCTTCTTTCTCCATGTATATTGAGGATTTTAACCTCCAATATCTTATTTTGATATTTAACCATGATTAGCTTTTAACATATATGATTGAACTGATAATTGCTTTTGATTTTTATGATTGTTTCTTTATGATCTATGATGATTCCTTCATACATTGATCCTTTGAAATTTTCTTTTCTGATAAAAACATTATGTCTTCCAGAAATCCCAATGCTGCTGGTGATCACCAAGAAACCAGAAGACCTTCAAGAATTCCTTCTTCTAGATATGTTGCGTCTCGGTCTGTTCGTAACCCAGCTCCTGATGCTTTTATAACTGCTAATCCTGCCCCCAGAAATAAGCGAGCTCATGCCACTTATAGTTATCGGTCGATGAATATTGAGGATTTTAAGAGAAGACATGCTCTTGAGGGATTTAAAGTCTCATTCTATGACAAAAATAATGATGTATTGACTTTAGGAGTAATTCAGAGCTTTAACTATTCTTCCCATAGTTTATTAATTTCAAATGGTGCTTTAGAGGCCGGACTTCGTCTCCCACTATATGAAGAAGAAAATCCTTTCCAAGATCTCGCGGTGATTCTCTTCATGGTCAAGCTCGATCCATTACACAATATAATGGAAATTGGTGGCGTATCCTTGATGAGTGTAGCCTCCAAAGTGAAGGGCGAACTAATCTTACTTGTTACGTTCCAAATTTTGTAGAACGTGAAAATTATACAGTTGGAAATTTTCATTCTACATACGGAGATGGTGTCAGTGTCAGGAATTTTGTGAAGTGAGGCGTTAGCCCTGTTCGTAAGTGTCTTACGGGATTTCCCTTATTATATGAGGTTGACGATCCAAATATCAAGTTTATTCCATTTACCAAAATTGATTTTCCCGCAAAAGAAAGAATTCGTCAAGATCATGACTATAAGTGGTATCGTACTCCAATTATAATTGAAGGTCCTTGGGTTTTTGGTAACATCTCCAAAGATGAAATTCAAAGGTTTCGTAAACGTTTCCCAAGCTATTGTCCTTGGCGGTTAAATTTTGATGACTACAAGTTTGAATATAAGGTTCGTACTCTTCTTTCTTTTAGTATTGTCCCGAACTCCCATTGAATTTTTCTTACGGGACAAATGTTTGTGCTTCAGGTTGAACCCGATTCCGAACTTCAAACTGAAGTTCCTCCTCCTCGCCCAAGCCTCGGTATTCAGATCGTTGAAGGTAGGCAAAGAGTTGAGGAAGAAGTTATTGAAGGTAAGGGGAAACGAAAATTGGTTCTCCCTGAGAAGAAGAAAAAGAAACCACAAAGACCGTTGTACCCTTCTGAAGTAGAAGAAGGGGAGATTAGAGATTGCTTTGTTGAAGGGAATAGCAGTTCCGCTCTTATCTTAGCTGCGGGACAGAACGTTGAAGGTTCGGTCCAAGCAGAAGTTTCGGGACAACGCGTCATCATTGATGTTGTTCCTGTTAGCGTGGGGGAGCCAATTATTTCTTCGGACTAGCCTCAAATAGCTCAATCTATTTCTGAAGCTTTTCCTACTACTGCTCCTCCTATCGGCTTCTATGATTCCGTTTCTCCCCTTCCTTATAACTTCGACATAGAGCCAATCGCTTCAAATAGTGGTACAATGACAATTTTTACTGGATTACCTCAAGAAGAAGCAAATGATATTGCTGTTGAAGAGGAAAATATTGAAGAAGTGAATGATGTTGTTATTGTTGAAGAAAATATTGAAGAAGAAAATGTTGTTGTTGATGTTATTGTACAAGAAAAGACAAATGAAGTTACTGAAGAAGCGGATGATGAAAACATAGCTCCTAGTACTTCAGTTACAGATGTCCCTAATGTTCCGAACCTCCTTGTAGATAAAAACGTTTCTGGAGTCATTCATGAATCAAATGCACCCATCGGGACATTGGTTCATTCTTCCACTAATGCTGATAGGGCCGATGTTGACATGCCTGATGCTGAACCTTCTGCTCAAAGGTCCTTCTCTGAAGTGGATCTAAATATGATAATGAAGAAAGAATCAACCTTGCTGGTGATGAGGACGAAGATTTCAAGTGGTTTCTTTCTAAAGGACTTCTAAATACTTCTGCATGTCCCGATTCATTGAAATCTGATAGTTCTTCGATGTCTAGGCTGCAGAATTCACTTGGTGCTGTTCCACTGGAGGATGCTCGGGACGCCTGGTTCGATAGCGAATGTTACGATCAATCGTTCCCACTAAATCCTCCTTCTTCTTTAAATGAAGCTCTGGCTATTGCAGAGGGTCCATCATATTCTTTCCCGCAACAAGATCTTGGTCAGCTTAAATATGGCACCGATTGCCTATTCGCTTCGTATAAGTTTTATAAAGCTCGGGCCACAATGATGGATCTATTGTTCAAGAACGAAGAGATGGTGAAGCGCGGAAATGATGATTTGCAACAAGAAAATGAAAATCTCAAGCAGCAAAACAACTATCTTCAACAACAACAACAGCAACAACAAGAACAACAGCAACAACTTTAAAATTTTGAGGATCAAAATCAAGGGCTTCAAAGTCAGAATCAAGGTTCGTTCATTGCCCCTTAGTTCGTACCTCTATAGGTTCGTACAATTTTTTTTTATTTTTTTTTTGAATTTCATTTATCGGATCAGTGGGAGACTTGGAATCCCTATTTAGGTTCGAGCGTAGGATGATTCAGTTGAACGATCGTGCAAAAGAAGTAAATATGGAAATAGAATTGGTTAAAGGGAAATTAGCACAGTTGTCCGATAGTATTGAGTTGAATACTTGGAGACGCAATAGAGCTAAATCGAAATATCAGGAAGCTCTGAAAACTTTAACTCTTAAAGAAACAGAGTTTAAGTCTATATCTAGAGGTATATGCTTGAGTTATATGCTTGTTTTGTTTAGGGTATTATATGGTTTATCTGATACTTATTCTGGTTTTCAGGGTTAGAAAAGAAGGTCAATGAAGCTAATGCACGAGTAACAATAGCAGAGACTGAACTCAACATTGCGAATAGCACAATAACAAATATTACTGAAGAGTTGAAGACTTCGGAAAAGAACGTAGCTCTTAGCGTACTAAAGCTTCGGGATTTTCAAACTCGTTTGAATGCTGAGACTTCTAAGCTCGAAGCTCGTGAACAGGAAATTATAAAAGAGCAATCAAAATCTGAGGAGCTATTAAAGGAATTAAATGCTGAAAAAGATCAAAGATCCTGCTGGGTAAACAAGTAGAAAAATATCAGCAAAAAATTAAAGATTTTCAATCAGAAATTGATTACGGGCGTGCTTATACAAGTTGGGTGAGACAAGATGCCAAGGCAAAAATTGCAATGTCATTTAATGCTTCCTTGGATCGTGCTCAAGCCGATCCTTTTGTATTGAATGGTCGCGCTCCTGTCCTGAAGGTTCCTTCTCAACCGTCCCGACGCACCAATTTCTAAGCCTAGTTGTACTTGTTCTGTGTTCTAATGCTCATAGCTTCATCTTTTGATATTCTTTTCTTATGTCCCGATCCTTTTGTATCTTGAGTGTTGACATACTTTAGTTGGAAACTTCATTTTGTGACTTTCTTCTATTGTGCTTGGATATGCTTTTAATATTATTCCTGCATAAGAGATGGCATTTTCGAAATCTTTAGGTTAATCATATTGTTTCATGAGTACAATGGATCGAAGTATATATATACCTCAAAACATGTAATTCGAGATCCCACACATACGAAACAAACCCAGGCCAGGGGTAAGATACAGGGTTGGCCCCGAACGTACTCTGAAAATGATAACCATAAATTAGGTATTCCTTCTTTATTAGATTCTCACAATTATTAAAATTCTATAAGGACATTTACCTTTTTGTTTATATTACGATTGTATCGCTAATCATAAGCGCTTTCCAGAATATGATGTTCCTGGAGTAATTGAATCATAATTGTGTCGCCAATCGAAGCGTTTTCCAGAATAAGGTGTTCCTGGAATTGAAATTTGATTATGTCGCCAATCGTAGCGTTTTCCAGAATAAGGTGTTCCTGGAGTAATTGAATTTTGATTATTTCGCCAATCGTAGCGTTTTCCAGAATAAGGTGTTCCTGGAATTGAATTTTGATTATGTCGCCAATCATAGCGTTTTCCAGAATGAGGTGTTCCTGGAATTGACTGTTATTTTAAGTATAACTTCAAAAAAAATCTTATCGTTAGATATAGTATTGAATAAAAATTTGTATACCTGTATTGGTCACCATAGCTGTACTGTTAATCATGGATAATAAAGTTTTAAGTATTGTGCGTTCCATGGATGTTGTAAGATTTCTCCTTGCATATTCTGAAGATAGTATGATCCTTGTCCTGCTGATGCTTGTATTATGTACGGACTATCCCAGGTTGGTGCGAGCTTCCCTGCACTTTTGTCCCAATGGTATTCCGTGATTTGTCGTAAAACATATTGTCCTTGGACAAAGTTTCGTGACTTGACCTTTTTGTGGTAATTCCGTGCCAACTTTCTTTGATAATTTTCCATTTTCTGGAGTGCCATTTCTCTTTTTTCTTCTAAATCATCTAACTTTTGTAATATTAAATCTGAATTTAGATTTTTCTCCCATGCTTCTGTTCTAGTTGTAGGTAGAATGACTTCTGTTGGTATAACTGCTTCTGTCCCGTAGGTAAGAAGGAATGGTGACTCTCCAGTGGCTTCTTTTCTTGTGGTACGATACGCCCATAATATGTTATGCAATTGTTCACACCATTGTTTGTAATGTCCATCCAATGTTTTCTTCAAATTTGTTGCGATTGTTTTATTTGTGGATTCAGCTTGTCCATTACTCTGGGGATAGAATGGTGTGGATTTGTGTTTCTGAATGTTAAATGCTTCAAATAGCATATCAATGTTCTTTCCTTGAAATTGCTTTCCAGTATCAGAAACTATGGCTGCTGGAATCCCAAATCTGCATATGATATTTTCAAATAAAAATGTGAACACATCGATGTCTCTGATTCGAGTTAATGCTTTAGCTTCTACCCACTTGGTAAAATAATCGGTGGCCACAATTAAATATTTTCTCTTTTTGGTCCCTTCAACTAACGGACCAACAATATCTACCCCCATTTCGCAAATGGCCATGGATTGAGTATAGAATTAAGCTCTGTGGCAGGTGCTTTGATTTTCTTTACGAATCGTTGACATTCTTCACACCTTCGTACCATGTTTTCTGAGTCCTTAAGCATGGATATCCAATAATAACCTTGGGTTTTAGCTTTTAATGCGAGTGAACGTCTTCCACTGTGGTTTCCCGCATCTCTATAATGTATTTCTTTGAGTATCCGTAATCCTTCTTTTTGTGATAAGCATCGGAATAATGGCCCGATGAATGATTTACGATACAAAATACCATCCCGAAGCTGGTAATTATCCGATTTGAGTTGAATTTTTCTCGCTTCTTTAGAATTTGAAGGCAATATTTTATCTTGTAGATATTGATGAATCGGAATCCTCAAATCTGGTTCATTTGGTTGATCATCTACTTGTTGAGGCATAGGTGCGGCATTTTGTATTGCGGGATCATTAATTTCTTCTATCACATCTTCTTCTATGTTATTAAGTGCTTTTATCTATATAGATGGTTCATATATTCTTCCGACTTTTATAGCTGCGATATTAGGATCGTTTACCATGGAGGAAATGAATGCCAGTGCATCAGCATGTCGATTTTTGTCTCGGGACAGATGCCGAAAAATAATGTTTGGGATTTGATTTGCTAAGGTTTGAACAAGGTTTTTACATTGTACTAAATCTTCATCAAGTGTTTGATATTTTAATTCGACTTGTCGAATTACCAATTGTGAATCACTTGTGAGTCGAACATTGCTGATTCCTAGCTCGATGATGAGTTTTAGAGCATGAACCACAGCTTCATATTCTACTATGTTATTTGTATGTTCTTCAAACTAAAGACAAAATGAATGTGTCATTCGTCTTCCCATTGGTGCAGTAATCACGATGCCAATTCCCGCTCCTTCCTCATTTCGGGACCCATCAACAAAGACTTCCCACCTTTGAGAATTTGTTGAGTTCAGAATATCTTGTGGGTCCTCTTCCTCGCACCCTGTTAATCCTTTAACATAGATATACAAATAAAAAATAAATTATTAAAGTGATGAAAATTTTAGTGAAAAAGTTTTAAATAAGTTAATTTCTTTTTTTTCCACTTATCGGACCTTGAATTTCATATTCTTCTTCAATCGGGAAATCCGCAAGGAAGTCAGCTAAAACTTGAGATTTTTGTGCGGTTTGCAACTCATAAATGATGTTGAATTGTTCTAGATGGGCGTTTCATTTTGCGATCCTTCCTACTTTTCCTGTATTCTTTAATACTGATTGTAACGGTGCCTTGCTCGGGACACGAACATAATGTGTGAGAAAATAGGTACGTAACTTCTGAGTGGCAAAGACCAATGATAAAATGAGTTGTTCGATTTTAGTGTAATTTCTTTCTGCTGAATTAATGGTTTTGCTAATGTAATATATTGCTTTTTCTATTTTCTCATTAGTACGTACCATCACTGTGCTGATTGCATCTTCCGTTGCCGCTATGTACAAAGTTAATATTTCTTCAGGTTCCGGTTTCTGTAATGCTGGTAATGTAGCTAGATGCATTTTTATGTTTTGGAATGCTTGTTCACATCGATCGTTCCAATCAAATTTGTTTTTCTTCTTAAGTATATCAAAAAAGGGTTTGCACCGTTTTGATGATCTAGCAATAAATCTGCTTAAAGCGGCCAAACATCCATTTAATTTATGTACACTTTTAATGTTGTTGGGTGATGGCATATCTGTTATTGCTTGAATCTTTGCTGGATCAACTTCAATTCCATTTTTTGTAACCAAATAACCCAAAAAACGTCCCGAAGTAACACCAAAAATACACTTCTCCCGATTAACTTTCATCTTGTATTTTCGTAATGCACCAAAAATTTCAGTGAGATCTTATAGATGATTGATAGATAATGTACTTTTTACCAACATATCATCCACATAAACTTCTAGAGTTTTCCCGATCCAAGGTTTGAATATTGCATCAACCAGTCGTTGATATGTTGCTCCCGCGTTTCGTAATCCAAATGGCATCCTGGTATAGCAATAAACCCCCGTGGAGTGAAGAATGCCGTATGTTCTTGATCAGCTTCTGCAAGTGCAATCTGGTTATATCCCGACTGACCATCCATAAAAGATAATGCCTCATGGCCTTCTACAACATCTACCAACTGATCAATGTTGGGAAGTGGATAATTATCTTTTGGACATGCCTTATTTAAACAGGTGAAGTCTATACAGATTCTTACTCCACCGTTCTTTTATGGAACGATCACCATATTAGAAATCCACGTTGGATATCGTACTTCACGAATGAATCTTTTATTTAAAAGATTCGCTAACTCTTTTTCTACTGGATCGTGATACTCCGGTGCAACCTTACGTATCCGTTGTCGAAATGGTATAGCATCGGGACGTATTTGTAATTCATGTTGTACAATATTTGGATCTATCCCGGGCATGTCTTCCATGTTCCATGCAAATATATCTACAAAATCACGAAGTAGCTTGATCAAACTTTGCTCCATGTCTTCTTTCATCAATGTTCCAATTCGCACTTGTTTGGGCAATTCTGTAGTTCCGATATTTATAATTTTAGTTTCTTCTACAGAAGTGAAAATTGTTTTAGGATTCCCGATCCAAGTTGGAGTTCCCTTTAATTTCTATGAGGATCCTTCGAATTGCCGATTTGTTGAATTTTCTTGATTCTTACTGCTTTCTCCTAATTCATTTGTTGCTTTTTGTTCGATGTTTCTTTTCAAGTATTGATGTATCTCCTCTTCCTTTGCTTTGATTTTGCGGTCTTTCTTCCTTTCCCGCTGTTGTTGTTCCCGTACTTCATTCATTCTTACTTCTGTCATTATACAAAACTTTGCATCATCTTGATCTCCCTTTATCTTCATTTCTCCTTGCGGTGTTGGAAACCGCAAATATTGATGATAAGTTGAAATTACACCTTTCAGTTGGTGTACCCATCGTCTCCCGATTATTGCATTGTACGGGGATGGAGCATCCACTACGCTGAATCTTGTCAAGATGTTAATTGGTCCAGCAGATACTTCCAAATCAATATCTCCTTCGGGTCTTGAAGCCATTCCATTGAACCCATAAATAACATATCGGGACGGGATTAACTGATCTTTTTTGAGTCCCATTTTGTAAAATATGTCATGAAACAACACATTTAAAGAATTGCCCTCATCCAAAATAATTTTTCTAACGTTCCACACTGACATTAGCAATGTAAGAACCAAAGGATCATTATGCATCTCAATTTCTTGATTTACTTCATGTGCCGAGAAAGTTAAAGGGGATGCCATCCAATCTTCGCAAGCTTCCGTTATTCTTCCTGATACTTTAAAAATTTCATGGTCCCGAATCCTCTTGCATAACTTTCTATTGATTGCAGCGTTCATATCTGTATCACTTTCTTCTGAAAATGATATCATATTAATGGTTTGTTTGTTATACGGAATATGCACTGCCTTGCCTTTGTCTGGTCTTGCTATTGGTTCGGGCCTTTGAATGAATTCTTTCAACTCTCCTGCATCAATCATTTTTTGTACCAGTATAATAAAATTCCTGCAATTATCTGTTGTGTGCCCTTTATAACTGTGGTACTCACAATAATCTTTTGAATGTTGTGTGAACTCAGGTTGATTGCCTCTTGATGGTGGCCACTGAAAATCTGGTTTATTTTTTATGATTTCGAATAATTCAGAATATGATATATTGAGTTTTGTGAACACTCTTTCTTGAAATCGTTGAACAAATTTTTGTTATCCCCTTGCCGTGGGCGTTTTGATTCTCTTGGTTCAGATTTAAGAGGGAATTTCTTTTTTTGTTCTGGTGATGCTTCGATTGAATTTGTCCTTTTTATGTTTCTTTGATTTCGCGAATTACTTTTCGGACCTTGTTCTTGCACATCTTGCAATCTTGCACATGTTTCTATTATTTCCCTGAGTTGTCCCTCAGTTTTGGGATTGTTACGATGAATTTCAATAAAAAGCTGACATCTCCGATCAGCGATTCCCCACTTATAATGATTGATCGTTGTACTTGAATCTACATCTCCAATTGCTTGGAAAATTACATGCCATCGGGCCGTATATGACTGAATCGACTCTTCTGGCCATGAAGTAAGGGAATATAGTCTGTCCACTCCCGAATCAACGGGCTTGTTGTACATATATGCCTCGAGAAATTTCCTCACTAATTGTGAGTAACATTGAATAGAATTTTCTGGCAATCTATCATACCATAACAATGCTGAACCTTTCAAACTTGATGGGAAACATCGGCACACTATTGCTTCGTGACCGTCCCATCGTGACATCACTCGATTATAATACTTTAAGTGTGAGGTCGGGTCCTTTGTACCATCATAACATTCAAATAAAGGGATACTGTATTCTCTTGGCAATGGAACACATGTCAACTGTTGAGCCAGCGGTGTTCGTTTGGCTTCCTTCAGCACCTCTTCAATTCTTCCTCCTTCTTTATTTTTTAACCCTTTTATTTCTTCTTTCATTTGCTCCATAGCTTCAATACATTTTTGCCATTGTGCACGTTGAATTTCTTGATTTTCCCGTTGCCTCCTATCCCGGGATGATGATTCTGCTAATACTATTCTCTGATCTTGATTTTCCCTTTCATTTCTGGGTGCATTCCTTCCAGAAATTGCTTCTTGACTTCGTGACCCTGTTGCTGCTAGTCTTTCCTCACGTTGAATCGCATTTTTCAAAGCTTGATTTTCTTTGGTTAATATGCAATTTGATCATTACTGGCTCTTTGTTCTCTTCTTATTTCATTCATTTCTTTCATCAGATTTTGAAGATGATTTACTTCATTTCGTGAATTCTCATAATGTGACGATTTATTTTGAATAATGGTATTTGGTGTTAATTCCTGAATAGGTGTATGATTTCCTAAATCACTCTGTTGTTGTTCTGGTTCACTCTCTTCTTCCCTTTGTCTGTAATTTTATCTGACGTTACTGTCTTGATTTCCAGAGCCTGCTTCTTGAGACATATTTCTTCTGGATTCTTTGTTTCTTGATGGTTTCTTTTCTCTCTTGAATTCTAATGATCTTTCAAAAGTTAGTCACATAATTTCTAATATATTATTTAATAAAGAATGAGTCAGACACTAATTTACTGACCTTCTAATAATCTATCTATACTTTTAGTAAAATAATTTGTATCATCTACCATGAATCTTTTAAAATTCATATAAAAGGAAATCAAACATTTAAACAAATTCATTCAAACTTAAAACTTTTTCTTTTTAATGGCAAACAATTTCCCTTTTGCATATCACATATAGGTTATTATGCAATAGAAATCACTTGTTGGCAAAGATTAAATTAAGCCAGAATGTTGCATAGAACTATCAAATTCTTTATACTAAATTTCTTTACTTTTTGAAATACATATATAACAGAAAAATCCATTTTTCTTGAACAGGTAGGATAAATCCTTCGAAACAGTCCCTGTTTCTAGCGCCAAATTGTTTATGCCAAAGTTCCCATTGACATGAACAACCAATAATTTGATAAAATACAGTAAATAGAAAGATTTTACTAACATTTTGATACACAGAATCCTCTTTAAAATCAATTAATTAGAAAGGATTCAATAAACCATTTATTTACTTATCAAACATTTGATCAAATTACAGTCTCTAATTCAATATCTAATTCATAATCTTTATAAGTATAGAAGATGAATCAAGATAGTGAAACTTTTAAATAGTATCTTGTTTAAAAATACATACCTAATGATCTTTTCTTTCTTCTCTGATTACTCTTCCTTAGCCTATTCTTCTTTCAATTGACCGACCCCCTCTCTGTTGAATGATCTCTTCTATTTATAGATTATCTAATGGGTCCCTCTTGTCCCGATACCTTCTTTCGTTCTCCTTATTATCTTTAGATCGGGATGATTGTATGGTTGACAGGTCATGCTCTTCACTTTTTTGGTC
>JAJJMC010001963.1:52296-67671 GCA_023531435.1 Papaver californicum | reverse complement strand
ACACAGTTTGATATTTAAAATTACCCTTCCGTAGGGTTTAAAAATAATAAAAAGTTCAAAGTCCAAAAATAATGTCCAAAAGTGTCCGAAAATAAAAGAAAAATTACAAAAATAATTAAAACCCTAATACAATTTTCTAAATTAATTAAAACTAATTAAAATAACCTAAAAATCTAATTAAGAAAAATAAAATAAAATCTTCGATCTTCTTTTTCGTTCTTTAAGCTTTTCCCTTTTTTAATTCCAAGTCTTTAGCTTTAATTCCAAAACTTGGGCGTAATCTCTTTTCGATCCAAAATCGAACCTGTAGTAAAAAGGAAAAATACCAAAAGAAACGTAAAATAGAACAAAGTAAAATAATAAAACTAAAAATAAAAACCTAAAAATAAATCTAAAACCCTAAACCTAAAAACAAGTCCCCGGCAGCGGCGCCAAAAATTGATGTAGTTTTTAAAGTGGTAAATAAGAGGTTCGATTCTCGAACTTGTGAAGGTAATGATTTTAGAAAATATTGGATTTAATCTAATTAAATAAAAATCAGGAAAATAAACTAGAGATGATTTTTAGAAAATATGGGGAAAACCAGGAATCAGGAATCAGTTATTTCTAACAATTTATGTGATTAATCGGGTAATTCCTTTAAATAAATTAAGCTCAAATATTGCCAAAATTGGTTTTATGCAAACAAGTAGAGGTAAATCATAAGCATGGGACATCAGAGGTTGTCAACCCAGCATGACCCATCAAACAAAAACACCACTACTGAATGAAAACCGTTTTTCTATTTTGAAACTATGCAATTTTAACAAGTAAAGAATTATAATTAATTAATTAAAAATAGACTTACCACATAAAATTGAGAGAAAAACCTCCTCCATCATCCCAGTAAATATACTTAGCCCATGGTGAAGAAAACTTGCTCAAAAGATCTTTTCATTGCTCAAAAAGTTGATTACAAGGTGAAATAATAGTGCAACAGCTGAACAGATACGTTTATAAATGTCACAGAACAGGGTTCAGCCGTTACAGAAGTGTTTCTAAGCAATAAATGGTTGAAAGAATAGGCGACAGGAGCAGTTTGACTCAGCAACAGATATAAATGTTGCTGAGTCGTCTTCTCCGATGGTGGCTGATGAAGAACACGCCGGCCGGACCAGCAGCAGGTGACCGGCGGCGACCGGAAGTGGCCGGACTTGCTCTGATTTCTTCTCTAGGCTTTCGTTCTCATTTTTCTTGGCTTCTCTTCATATATATAGGCTCTACAAACCCTAGGGAGAGTTCTAAACCTAATAGAACTCTTTAAAATCTATCCAAATCTTCACAAATCCGATTCCAAGCCGGATTCCATTTTTCCGTCCAAATTCATGATTGTGCAATATTCTCCGGCGTAAATCACTCTAACTTGATGTGTTTGAGTTGTTCTTGGACTCTTGTAGCTTTTGGAACAAATTAGAATCGAAAACAACTTGAAAATCTCGTAAAAATTGTACACAGTTGAACACAGTTCTTCCCGATGAGTTGGATCAGTGACTCGTCGATCCAGCCGAGTTGACCCGCTGAGTTGGCCCGATCCAACTCAGCCCGATCCATGGGTGTCCCTTATCCATTCTTGGGGTGCCAATAACACTTGTCCTTGGGTGCCTTTATCACTTTTTGAGCCAATTTTTCCATAAATCTTTATTCTTCAAATGTACCTACAAAAGCATAAAAACACGTAATATTTGCAAAATCGAATACTAACTTAATAGAATCTAAGGTGCAATCTAGACACTAAAATGTGTCTATCACCTTGCACGTCCTTTTTTCGGATCATTTTCCTATTGATTTATGCTTTTTGGACGCGGATTGGGGTGCTTGCCCCTTTCGATTTCAATTAGCTTGGCTTGAAGGTACTAACATAATCCCCTTAATGAAAGATTCGTGGGAGTCTTTTTCTTTTATAGGTACGGCCGGTGAAATTTTTGCAAAGAAGTTAAATGCTTTAAAGGAAAAACTAAAGGTGTGGAATAAAGAGGAATTTGGTTGTATTGATAGGGCATAAGCATGGCCATCAATAAGATGAAAGAATTGGACGATCTTGATGATAGTATGGGTATTTCCTTTAAAGAAGAAGATATGCTTGTGACGGCCAAAGTAGATTTTGAATTAGCTCATCGTCGACAAAACGTGATGTTGAGACAAAAATCAAGAGTTAGATACCTTAGAGATGGAGATCGCAACACCAAACACTTCCACCGAGTGATGAAGGGCCATAGAGCTTTCAATAACATCAACAACCTTCGTATTAATGGAAGATGGAACGGAAACAAAGAAGAAATTAAGATGAGTATCGCAAATCATTTTATGTCCGCCTTCAAGGAGATCTCAAACAACCGGCCTAGAATCAAAAATATGTGCCTAAAGCGTATTGATGAGAATGCTTGTATTTGGTTGGAGAGATCTTTTAGTGAAGAGGAAGTGAAGAATGCAATTAAAGGGTTGAGAATTGATCGAGCGCCGGGACCGGATGTCCTATGAAGTTTTATATTGTTTGTTGGGACTTCCTAAAAGAAGATTTTATGAAGGTTTTCGAAGAATTGCATAACGACAATGTGTTACATTCGTCGTTGAAAAATAACTTTATTGCTCTTATCCCCAAGAGGGCGGGTGTGGAGGAAGTAAAAGATTTTCGTCCAATTAGCCTTATTAGGAGCGTGTACAAAATAATCTCAAAGGTTTTGGCGGAGCGCTTAAAGGTATATCTTCCTTCTA
Source organism: Papaver californicum (assembly GCA_023531435.1). Classification (NCBI taxonomy): domain Eukaryota; kingdom Viridiplantae; phylum Streptophyta; class Magnoliopsida; order Ranunculales; family Papaveraceae; genus Papaver; species Papaver californicum. The sequence continues at coordinate 64,920 of JAJJMC010001963.1, read as the reverse complement.
TAATCTCCACGTCTCAATCTAGCTTTATTAAAGGAAGACACATTCTTGATGGAGTTTTGATAGTAAATGAATGTGTGGATTCTAGACTTCGCCAAAAATTACCGGGGTTGGTTTGTAAACTTGATTTTGAGAAAGCCTTTGATAATGTGAATTGGAATTTCCTAAATGAAGTTTTATACAAAATGGGGTTTGATGGTGTTTGGAGGGCTTGAATTAGAAATTGTTTAACTTATTCCAAGTTCTCGGTTCTTATTAATGGATCGACTTACGGTTACTTTTGTAATGAAAAGGGTCTTCGTCAAGGGGATCCACTCTCTCCTTTTCTTTTCACTATTGTTGGTGAAGTTTTAAATTGTATGTTGAGCAAAGCTCAAGAATGCGAGCAAATTTCGGGTTTTTCGGTCAAGAAAGGGGGAACAAAAATAAATCATTTGCAATTCGCCGATGATACTATCATCTTTCTTGATGCGAAGACAAAACAAGTTGATGCCCTCCGTTATCTACTTCTTTGCTTCGAACTAACTTCGGGTTTTGAACATAAATTTCTCTAAGAGTAGCTTATACGGGGTCGCGGTCGAAGAGGGAGTTGAAACTTTTGCAAACATGTTGTGTTGCAAGTATGCTAGTTTTTCTGTTATTTATCTTAGTCTTCCATTGAGATAAGGTAGGAGGTACTCAAAAATGGGAAAATACACTCGAAATTTGCTCGAAAAGAATTACCTCTTGGCATGAAAAAACAATAGCAAAAGGAGGTAAGCTCACTCTCATCAAAAGTATTCTAGCTAGTTTACCAATTTAATTCCTCTCCATTTTTCTTGCTCCATGTTCCATAACTAAGAAGATCGATAAAATGGTGAGAAACTTCTTATGGGATGATGGTCAAAATAAGAAAAGAATTCACAATATTGGTGGACTTTGGTTTCAAAATCAAAGAATAAAGGTGGTCTTGGCATTAGAAGAACCAAGCAAGTAAATTCGGCTTTATTACAAAAATGGTGGTGGTGCTTTGGCATAGAGAAAGACTCGTTGTGGAGGAAGATTATAGTTGAAAAATTTGGCAAAACTTCTTCCGGATGGGAAACCTTTCAACCAAAAGGATCAAAAGGTGGGAGCTTTTGGTTTAATATATATAAAGAGCTTGAGAACTTCAACAAAAATATTAGATTTAAGATAGGTGCGGGCAAGGAAACTAGGTTTTGGGAAGATTCTTGGCTCGGTGAAGGTAGATTATGTAATTTTTTTTCTTTGGCTTACAATGCTTCAAGGACCAAGGAGTTTGTGGTGGCAAGCATGTATGAAGTGGTTGATGGTGGCTTGAGATGGAGGTTTATGTCTAGACAAACATACTACCAAACCATTTCAAGTGAAGTTTTATCCATATCAAATCTTCTCTCTTCCATCTCTATTCAAGAAAGAGTTTCGGATAGCCGATTTTGGGTCGAAAATGATCATGGCTATTACACGGTTAAGGATGGTATTAGGAATGAAGAAGATCAATATGAGTCTACTTTTCCAACCGGCGTCATATGGAACCGTAAATACCCTTACAAAATCAACTTTTTTCTTTGGCTATTCTCTCATGATAGGATAATGACAAAGGATAAACTTCGAAGAAGGGGTATGGATGTTTCTAGCTTATGTTGCTTTTGTGGTGAGATAGGGCTGCACAACGGGCGGGAGGGTCGGTTTTAGGGTAAAACCAACTACCAACCCGTCCACATGCGGGTTTTGATAATCAAAACTGTATACCAACCCGTCCTCAGGCGGGTCGGGTCGGTTTCAACCCGCGGCGGGTCGGACGGGTCGTGCGGGTTCGGTTTTTGAGCGGGTTAACCCGTGCAGACAACAAAAAATAACAAAACAGCCACTAAAAAAAGAAAAAAAAACATGAAAAAAAGAAAGAAAAAAAACAGTATTATAAAATTAAGACAACAACAACAAAAACAAACAATATTACCATGAGTAACTCTCATACAATGAAGTTCAAACTGACATTAAAAAAACACATACAAAGTCACTTAAGTTAAAATGGAATTCAAAACAGATAGGATCAAAGTTCAAAGATGCACTCCCGGATATGTATGATTGAGTCACTTAAACCTCCCTCCCTTTATCAATCATAGCTCAAGGATCAAAGATCTCTGTTATGGGACCCAATAACTCTGCAAGAACCGGAAATAAAAGGTATGTCAACAAATATGCAAACGATTGAAGAACAAAAAAGCAGAACATAATTTTTTTCATACCTTCCTCAATGCTGAAGCTATCATCCGGTACATAGTCACATAGAAAATCAAGAGCAATGAGCTTTTGCAACCAGCTTTGCGTACAAAGCAATGCCTCAACTGTCCTAGGAGATAAAGAGCTTCTCCATGGACTAAGCACACGCTTTCCTGTACTAAAAGCTGATTCAGACGCAACTGAAGACACGAGTATAACTAGTATATCCTTCGCCATGTATGAGAGAATCTTATACTTTGTACTATGGCTTTCCACCAAGCCAATATGTCAAAATTAGGATCACTTGATACACAATCATCCATCAAATACCTATCTAGCTCTGAGTTCACCTCAACAGATGGGTTTTTCCTATGTCTTTTCGCCCTTGACTCAAGTATAGCCTCAATTGAATCATCTACACCAACTGTAGTGTCATCTATACTACCAGTACACCCAATAGTTGACCCATCCTCAATAATTGAATAAACAGACTTATATTCTTCAAAGAGTCTCACAAGTTCTTGTTTCACAGTTATCATAGTACTATTAATCTTGTCATAATTTTTCTCATACAAGCATTCAAACACAAACTCTAATCCACTTTCTTTCTATCTTGGATCAAGCACCCGGGCAAAAAACAGGGCAGAATTTATATCTTCATACCTATCCCAATACTTATTGTACTTTCTAAACATGAGAGCAGCCATGCGTGTAATGTAAGAATCTTGTGTTCGATAATCTCTAAAAGCAACTAATTGTTCATGGATGATTGTCAATTGCCATAAGAAATTATGTGTTGTAACTTGTGATGAAGCACTAAATTTTACAGTGGAATCAAAAAATACCTTCAAACACTTTACAAGACCTCTGGCATACGACCAATCTTCAGGGTATGGAGCATGCTGCTTAGGCTTCTTTTTTTTCTTATTCTGCTTCTTGCCTCTTGCATTAGTATTCTCAATTTCATTATCAGATTCAGAACAAGATTCAGAACTAGAAGATAAAAATTCAATGTCATTTGCATTTATTTCAAAAGATTCAAAACTACGAATATCAGGCAAAGCATCAAATTTATCTTCCGAAAAAATGTATCTCTTTCGAAATTCTTTATCATCCTTTGCTAACCTATTAAAAGCCCTTTCATACTTCTCTGCAGCATCTAACATAAGATATGTGCTATTCCACCTAGTTTTCACATCTAAGACCAAGCCTTTCTTGCATTCAACCTTTTCTAAAGAAGCATAGTATCTAAATTTAGCCAAACCTAGAAGGAGAGCTACAAACATACTTAATCACTGACCTGATCCTCTAAATCGACTTGTTGTATGTAAGTATTGCATCTTTTACAACAAGAGCAAGAACATGGGCAACACATCTTACCTGTTAAGAATGAAAAGCTAAATAATATTAGAAATTGGCAATTTCAAATTGCTGTTGATGAATTACAAATTAAATCATCTATAGAAATTAATAGTCTTACATGCAAGTACGCTGCTCTTTCGATTGCACCTTTCCAACCAACCACAGTTGTTCTCAAGTGATCAATTGTAACGGTATTAGCATTAACATTGTCAAGTGTCACAACAAAAACATCCTCAAGTTCCCAACTAATCAAACATTTCTCTAACATCCGACCAATTGCTTTACCAGAATGACCTTTAACTAAGCAAAACGTAATAATTCTCTTTTTCAACTTCCAATTTTGATCCACATAATGAACTGTAACACAAATGTAGTCTTGTTCGGTGATGTCCATGTGTCAGTTGTGAGTGAAACTCTCTGCTTGCTTGCCTTCAAATACTTCTTCAACATTTCTTTCTCTTATTTATAGATGGTTAAAAGGTCTCTGTAAATTGTCATACGACCAGGGTATTTGAATCTTGGCTCAAGCTCTTGAAGCAAGGCCCTTAAACCTTCTGATTCAACCAATATAAATGGCAACTCTTCCTTAATTATAAATTCTACAAATCTTCTTCTGCATCTATCATAACTATAAAAGGAAGCAACGTTTCTCCTGGTTTTTTTTGGGAGGGGGGGGGCGGGGGAACATGAGACTTTTCTGTTCCTTCTTCCTATCAGGATTCTTAGAACATCTTTCTGATGTAGTTTTAAAAGTGGTAAATAAAGTGTTCGATTCTCGAACTTGTGAAGGTAATGATTTTAGAAAATAATGGATTTAATCTAAACTAATAAAAATCAGGAAAATAAACTAGAGATTATTTTTAGAAAATATTGGAGAAAACCAGGAATCAGGATTCAGTTATTCCTAACAATTATGTGATTAATCGGGTAATTCTTTTAAATAATTTAAGCTCAAATATTGCCAAAATAGGTTTTTATGCAAACAAGCAGAGGTAAATCACAAGCATGGAACATCAATGGTCGTCAACCCAGAATGATCCATCAAATAAAAGCACAACTGCTGAAAGAAAACCGTTTTTCTATTTTGAAACTATGCAATTTTAACAAGTAAAGAATTATAAATAATTAATTAAAAATAGACTTACCACATAAAATTGAGAGAAAAACCTCCTCCATCATCCCAGTAAATAAACTTAGCTCATGGTGAAGAAAACTTGCTAAAAATATCTTTTCATTGCTCAAAAATTGATTACAAGGTTAAAGAATAGTGCAACAGCTGAACAGATACGTATATAAATGTTGCAAGAGAGGGTTCAGCTGTCACAGAAAGGGTTCTAAGCAACAAAGGTTTAAAATCTAAGGCAACAAGAGCAGTTTGAATCAGCAACACTTGTGGACGTTGCTGTTTTGTCTTCTCAGGCAGTGGTAGATGAAGAACAGCACCGGCGGTGACTGGATCGCTGTCCAGTTCCGGCCTAACTCCGGTGACTCCGAAAATCGATCTCTAGGCTTTTGTCCCTATTTTTCTTGGCATCTCTTGGTATATATAGGCTTTGGGAACCCTTAGGAGAGTTATAAACCTAATAGAACTCTTTAAAACACATCCAAATCCTCCCAAATCCGAATCAAAGTATAACTCCCTTTTTCCGGCCAAATTCGGATTTGGGGCTATTTTTCCGGCTAAAATTGCTGTTTCTTGGTGTATTTAGTCTTGTATCAATCTCTTCTAGCTTGTGGGGTGCTTGGAGGCGCAAAACAACTCGAAAATCTCGTGGATTTTGAGTGTACAGTTGAAACAGGAACTGTCCAGGAACTTCCGATGAGTCAGCACGATCCAGCCGAGTTGACCCGCTGAGTTGTCCCGATCCAACTTAGCCCGATCCAAGGGTGCCCCCAATCCAAAGTGTGGGTGCCTTAATCAATTTTCCCGGGGGGTGCCTTTAACACTTTTTGAGCCGATTTTTCCACAAATCTTTATTCTTCTAATAATGTACCTACAAAAGCATAAAAACACGTAATAAACGCAAAACCGAATACTAACTCACTAGAAATTAAGGTGCAAATTAGACACTAAAATGTGTCTATCAAATACCCCCAAACTTACTATTTTGCTAGTCCTCGAGCAAACTACTCTAAAAATAAAGTAAAAATCCTAACTCACTTTCGCAGGAATCGCGACTACATTTAGCATATGCAGCAAGCCGTTAAACCCCTAGGTGTCCCTAGTGGACGAGTTTTGTCTCGTGAGGGTTTACAAGAGGTATACCCACAAAACCTGGATTTGGATCTTAATAACACGTGAATGATTCAGGATAGACACTAAACAAGCTAGTTAGTTGGCTACTCAGATATTCGGCTATAGGGACCATTACCCTTTATGGATTCAATCACTGTACACGAGTGTTAACTCAAGCATACTAAAATTCATATCTAAGACAACAGAGTTCTACTTAGACAGTTATCTAACCACCCATCACATGAAAAGACTTAGAAGATGAATGTAGACTGTAGAAAGTCGCAAATGTTGACCAAGGCGAACAATGTGTCCCATATCTGTCTGAAGGTCAATACCGAGATGAAACCTAGTGTGTCAAGATACTCCCCATTTATTTTCAACGGTTACTACTAACTAAAATATTTACAAGTTCCCATGGATCCTGCGTTCCACGCTTGCTTAGGCGACGGAGACAGGGAGAACTTTAAAATACCAAATACTATTTTTTTTCAATTTTTTTCTAACTTTTTTCGAATTTTTTTTTTTTTTTTTTTTTTTTTCGATTTTTTTTTTCTTCTGACACCTAATACATGTGTGTTCCCATGGATCCTGCATTCCACGCTTGCTTAGGCGACGGAGACAGGGGGACCACACACATAACTCTAAAACACTAACGTATTATTCATGTGGGGCATGATCTCAACACACCAAATGTCATTCCAGCGCTAATTAACATGTCGATGCTAGGACCCACCAATACTCTCAGAGAAACACGAAATTGCAAATAATAAAACAGAACGTGATGTGGTGGTGACAACTATCATGTTATTTCTAACACCTGAACACTGTCTCCTTTATGAATAGACCATCTAGCTGGGCACACCAATCCTTATAGAAAAATGGCTAAGTTTCCATCTACCTAGAGTGGTTAGTGTCACCCTGAATTGTTCACATGCTTCTAAATTCCAAATCTTATTAATCCTAAAAAGTCTCCCAATACCCCCAAACTAAAATTAAACAGTGTCCTCAATGTTTCTAAACACTGCACGAAAAGGAATTAGGGAAAGATATTACCGTGTCGCATGAGCATAAGTTACCTCCTTAAATCATATAGCAATAATCAGAACAACTGTGGATCATCTGAATCAAATAGTGTTATCCACAATAGAAGGAAACAGCAGCAAGCTACAAAGATAAACAATCTGAACACACTTTGATCCATATTTAGGTAAACCACATCGACCAGAGGATTGGTTTTTGGCAACTGAACTTCTTACTGAACAGGAGGATCAGTGGATCTAGCTCGAAGATGATCTTGTACAATGGCAGACGTGCATATGTCAGGTCCCAAGCTAGGGACCTTCCTAAGAGTTAATGGTATAGCACATAGAAATTGATAGTCACCCCCAAACTTAGAGTTTCAGTGTCTCTAGATAGACTAATAACAATTTCCCTCATTTCCGGATCGTCAGATTCTCGAAAATAGTCAATTGCTTCTTCTAAATTACAATCTGGTGGTGCAGAACCTAACAAAGTGTTCACTTCATTAATAACACTATCATTATCGCCATCAATCTATAGTTGGCTAGGCATTTCTCTAATGGATCTTCTAATAGGTCGAGCCTACGCTGCATCTCCATAGACGGTTTGGATTCCTCCTCTGAATGGATCTGGTGCATACAAACTGTTGGGCTAATTCCCTTAATATCTGCTATGGTCCATCCTAAAGCTTTCTTATTGTCCTGAAGCATGGTTACTAGCCTATTCACTTGGTCACTATCCAAATCTGAAGCTACAATCACAGCTAAGGTCTCTGATGGGCCTAACTCATCAAACTCTAATCCAAAGTGGGCTAGACATTTTTCTAACGGGTCTTCTATCAAAGTGTTTGGTAATGACTCCTGAACTGGGGTCTCTATCATGTTGACGGTTTCTAAGGTAGGTTCATCTAGCTCAGGTGGTTGATTACTAATGTTGAAGATATTCAGCTCAATAGTCATGTTACCAAAAGACAAGTTCATAACACCGTTACGACAGTTAATGATCGCATTAGATGTTGCTAAGAACGGGCGACCTAGTATAACCGGTATATGATTCTCTGGATCAGGCACAGGTCTGGTATCAAGCACAACAAAGTCCACTGGATAAATAAATTTATCCACTTCAATCAAAACATCCTCTATGACACCACGAGGAATTTTCACAGACCTATCAGCTAACTGCAAAGTCATCTGAGTCGGTTTCAAATCGCCTAGTCCTAGCTGAAGGTACACATGGTACGGCAGTAAGTTCACACTGGCTCCTAAATCGAGTAAGGCTCTTTCTACCCGGTAGTTTCCTATTGTGCAAGCTATGGTTGGGGAACCTGGGTCTTTGTACTTAAGGGCCGTACTACTCTGTATAATTGAACTTACATGACTAGCTAGAAAAGCTTTCTTATGTACGCTAAGTTTCCGCTTTTGCGTACACATGTCCTTCAGAAACTTGGAATAAGCAGGAATCTGCCTAATTGCATCTGTAATGGAAGGTTGATCGTGACTTTCTTAAAAACTTCCATTATTTCATTAAAATTGGATTCCTTCCTAGTAGGTGCTAACAACCTTGGGTATGGGGCTCTAGGCATGAAATCGGTTCTCTAAGGGGTTGCCTCAGGCTCGTCAGAGACTTTATCAGTCTCCTCAACTATTGGGTCGGGGTGAACTACAGTTTGTTCACTATAAGGCCTAGTTACGTTGTTATCCACTATCTTACCATTCCTAAGGGTACTAATTTCATTCACAAGACTGGATGATTTCTCACCAGTCAACATTCCATTGGATCCTCTAGGATTGGGTTCGGGTTGACTAGGGAACCTACCAGGTTCTCTCTCTCTCAGAGTCGCAGCAATGTCACTGACTTGGGTTTGTAAACTAGAAATAACTCTTTCTATGCTCTGGAATCTCTGCTCATACTTATCGTCATTGCTGGGATGAGTTGGACCAGCCGAATTCTTATAACTGAAGCCTGGAGGACCTTTAGCATTACTAAACTGACCTAGAGCCTGGCCTTTCGACCAGGAAAGGTTCGGGTGGTTTCTCCAGCCAGGGTTATAAGATTCCGAATACGGGTCGAACTTTCTATGGTTATCAAATCTAGTGTTATCATAAAGAGCAAAAGCCTGCTCTTCGAATTGGTTGGGCTCTGAACTACTAGCTTGATTCATTTCGACCAGTTCTAGCCTTCTAGATAAGGCTTCTATTTGGGCCTTTGAATCAAAAGATCCTTCTACCCTATGAACATTTCCTCTTCCTAGAAGAATTGTTCTTTTTGGCTCCCTACTGCTCTCCCACTGCTGGGTCTTCTCGGCGATGTCCCTCAGAAGTTTCATCGCCTCAGCAGGAGTCTTACTGTCGAACCCTCCGGTTGACAAAGACTCGACCAAGGTTATAGATGTGTAGTCCAAACCCTCATAGAGGATCTGAACTAGCCTTAACTCCTCTATACCGTGGTCTGGGCATTGGGACAATAAGTCATTGAACCTTTCTACATACACATACAAAGACTCTCCCTCTAGCTGGGAAAACGTGCATATTTTCTGCCTAATAGACGAAATTTTGTTCCTAGGGAAGAACTTCTGAATAAAAGCTGAAGTAAGTTGGGCATAGGTTTCAATTGACTGAGGAGTCAAGATGTATAGCCACGACTTGGCTTTGTCTCTTAGTGAAAAGGGAAATAGTCTAAGTTTAATAGACTCGTCACTCAAGTCTCTAATCCTGATTGTGCGACATATTTCCTCGAATTCTCTAACATGAAAATAAGGATTTTCGTTTTCTTTTCCTAAGAATAATGGAAGCATCTGGATGATTCCGGGTTTCAGTTCGTAGCTTGCTTCAGTAGCGGCTAACTTGATGCAAGATGGTCGTGAGGTCCGGGTCGGATTGAACAAATCCTTCAGAGATATCATTGCTGACACGGTCTCGGGAGTGACTAGTTCACTCTCAGTTGGCTTCTCAAGGTTAAGGTGAACTACCAGTCTTCCACTAATTAACCTACCTTGAGGGTCTCTATCCCAAGTTCGCCTTAAGGGCGTTCTTGGCATGCAAAAATTAAATCCTAACAAGAAATTAATCAAACACAATCGTACCCTGACTCAACCAAATCAAACCTAAATCTAGCAAACAACAAGCACGATGGTTCCACTTAGATTGTTTCTAGACCAACTTCTATTCTTTCAAAAGGCAACTGGTTACAATTTTAGCAAACCTCTTAGAACGATCCGAATTAGATTAAGTCGAAGAGAAACAGGATAAGCTCTAAGGAGCTTTGATAACCCTGTCTCTTTGGCACTTTTCCCTGGATTACAAGGCGGCTCTAATCAACTTAAAATAATCTTCCTGAACTTCGAGTTAGGCTAATAAAGTAACCAGTACAGTCATTTTGAACGATTTTCCAATAAGCTCGATACCCTATAGGTCCCTTTCTAGTCAAGATTTTAGGCTTAGGTTCGTATAGGTTTCGTTTTCCTAAAGCGGGCAGGAAGGAGACGGTGATGAAATCCGAAACCTTATCTTGTATGGCCAGGCCTTGCCCTTTACTATGCAAAAATTAAAGTCCGTATTCAGTCCTCAGCATATATGCATACAAAGGCGTCCAGAAAACCCACTGACAGGAGATTCGTGGGTTGGTCGAAGTTTACCTCCCGTACTAGACAGGCGATGAACCGTTGAAGTCGACTCGGGCCACTAATATCCTTTTCAATAGTGTGCGAACCCGAGGGGCCGAGACAATATCGTAATTTTCGTCCTTCCCTGCACACAGTTTGATATTTAAAACTACCCTTCCGTAGGATTTAAAAACAATAAAATGTCCAAAAATGTCCAAAAGAAAGTCCAAAAAGTGTCCGAAAATAAAAGAAAAATTACAGAAATAATAAAAACCCTAATACAATTTTCTAAACGAATTAAAACTAATTAAAATAAACTAAAAATCTAATTAAGAAAAATAAAATCTTCGATCTTCTTTTTCGTTCTTTAAGCCTTTCCCTTTAACTCCAAGTCTTTAGCTTTAATTCCAAAACTTTGGCTTACTCCCTTTCGATCCAAAATTCAACCTGTAGCAAAAAGAGAAATACCAAAAGAAGCGTAAAATAGAACAAAGTAAAATAATAAAACTAAAAATAAAAACCTAAAAATAAATCTAAAACCCTAAACCTAAAAACAAGTCCCCGTCGGCGGCGCCAAAATTTGATGTAGTTTTAAAAGTGGTAAATAAAGTGTTCGATTCTCGAACTTGTGAAGGTAATGATTTTAGAAAATAATGGATTTAATCTAAACTAATAAAAATCAGGAAAATAAACTAGAGATGATTTTTAGAAAATATTGGAGAAAACCAGGAATCAGGATTCAGTTATTCCTAACAATTATGTGATTAATCGGGTAATTCTTTTAAATAATTTAAGCTCAAATATTGCCAAAATAGGTTTTTATGCAAACAAGCAGAGATAAATCACAAGCATGGAACATCAATGGTCGTCAACCCAGCATGATCCATCAAATAAAAGCACAACTGCTGAAAGAAAACCGTTTTTCTATTTCGAACTATGCAATTTTAACAAGTAAAGAATTATAAAAAATTAATTAAAAATAGACTTACCACATAAAATTGAGAGAAAAACCTCCTCCATCATCCCAGTAAATAAACTTAGCTCATGGTGAAGAAAACTTGCTCAAAATATCTTTTCATTGCTCAAAAATTTGATTACAAGGTTAAAGAATAGTGCAACAGCTGAACAGATAAGTATATAAATGTTGCAAGAGAGGGTTCAGCTGTCACAGAAAGGGTTCTAAGCAACAAAGGTTTAAAATCTAAGGCAACAAGAGCAGTTTGAATCAGCAACACTTGTGGACGTTGCTGTGTTGTCTTTTCAGGCGGTGGTAGATGAAGAACAGCACCGGCGGTGACTGGATCGCTGTCCAGTTCCGGCCTAACTCCGGTGACTCCGAAAATCGATCTCTAGGCTTCTGTCCCTATTTTTCTTGGCATCTCTTGGTATATATAGGCTTTGGGAACCCTTAGGAGAGTTCTAAACCTAATAGAACTCTTTAAAACACATCCAGATCCTCCCAAATCCGAATCAAAGTATAACTCCCTTTTTCCGGACAAATTCGGATTTGGGGCTATTTTGCCGGCTAAAATTGCTGTTTCTTGGTGTGTTTAGTCTTGTATCAATCTCTTCTAGCTTGTGGGGTGCTTGGAGGCGCAAAACAACTCGAAAATCTCGTGGATTTTGAGTGTACAGTTGAAACAGGAACTGTCCAGGAACTTCCGATGAGTCAGCCCGATCCAGCCGAGTTGACCCGCTGAATTGGCCCGATCCAACTCAGCCCGATCCAAGGGTGCCCCCAATCCAAATTGTGGGTGCCTTAATCCATTTTCCCGTGTACCTTTAACACTTTTTGAGCCGATTTTTCCACAAATCTTTATTCTTCTAATGTACCTACAAAAGCATAAAAACACGTAATAAACGCAAAACCGAATACTAACTCACTAGAAATTAAGGTGCAAATTAGACACTGAAATGTGTCTATCACTTTCTGCATGACCCCTCAAGCTAGTAGTCCCATTCTTAGCCGGTGCAGAGAACTTATTTTTACAATGATTACATTGTGCTGTCTTAGGATCAAGCCTTGTAAAGTCCTTCACCCATACACCAGAAAAGGATCTTGACTTCTTGTTTTCAGCATTTGCAACTGGGGCTACATCTTCGGAACTAGTTTGACATGTAATTTGATTTTCAGGTGCTGATGTGATTTTATATAGTGGTAAATAAAGGTTCGTTACTCGAACTT
>JAJJMC010001963.1:29360-47296 GCA_023531435.1 Papaver californicum | reverse complement strand
AAGAATAGTGCAACAGCTGAACAGATACGTATATAAGTGTCACAGAACAGGGTTCAGCTGTTACAAAGAGCTTTAAGCAACAGAACCTTCAAAACTTAACGCAACAGGAGCAGAGCTGCAACAGTGGAACAGCAACACTTATAAATGTTACTGAGTCGTCTTCTTCGGTGATGGTGGATGAAGAACACGCCGGCCGGAGCACCAGCAGGTCACCGGCGGCACCGGAACTTCACCGGATTTTCTCTGAATTGCTCCCTAGGCTTCTGTATATCTTTTTCTTCGATTCTTTTGGTATTTATAGACTTCACAAACCCTATAGAGAGTTCTAAACCTAATAGAACTCTCTCGAATCACTCCAATTCTTCAATCCCAATCCAAACAGGAACCGAGTCCTGATTCCGGCCAGAAATGGGTTTCTCGAGCTGATTTCACGGGATTTCTTGATGTCTTTCGATTTCTTCCAACTCTAATTGCAATGGGTCATCTTCAATTGCCGAAAACAACCCAAAAATCGCAACCAATCCTTTTCCCGTTGAAACAGGAACTCCCGATGAGTTGGATCGGCCGATCCTGGGTTAACTCGCTGGCTCGCTGGGTTGACTCGCTGGCTCGCTGGGTTGACCCGATCCAGCGCAGCCCGATCCAAGGGTGCCCCAATCCAAAGTGTGGGTGCCTTGATCCATTTTCCCGGGTGCCTCTAACACTTTTTGAGCCAATTTTTCCACAAATCTTTATTCTTCTAATGTACCTACAAAAGCATAAAAACACGTAATAGACACAAAATCGAATACTAACTCACTAGAAATTAAGGTGCAATTTAGACACTAAAATGTGTCTATCAGGTGCCCCACTAGTAGATTCATTTTGACTTTCAGGTATAGATGCAGGTGTACTTGACATTTTGCTGGTTACAGATAGAGATTGAGTTGATGAATCACCTATTAAGCCTCCTAAGAAACAACAAAAAACACCAAACAGGCAAACAACGTCAAAATACAATAACACTTCAAGAATTAATGTAAAAAACAAATCAATCATCTTTTCATCATTATTTCACTTCAAGGTCTAAATATGAAGTATAATTTTCAGTTTTAAGCGATGTGGGACATAAAAAACAACATGTCTCATAAATACCTAAAGCAAGCATATCAACAGATTACAACAGTGCTGCTAAGTAGAGTAGTTCTAAACCTGCCAGTACATATCACAGATACTGTAGAGTAACAGTATAAATTATAGGGAAAGAGAAGCCAACAACACAATTTAACGAAACATCAATAGAAGAAGAAATATATGAACATTATATGCATTCAAAGATGATTAACCAGTAAATGCCTTAAAACAAGGTTGATGTAAAAACCATAATCAACAAGGTTGATTCTGGAAGAGTTGAGCTGCATGCCAGTTATACAGAAATCGGAGGGTTTCAAAATAAACCCTAGTTCTTCATTCTAAACCGATACAAGAGAAATTTTTGTTATATGAATATATGATTGAAGTTGATAATCAACAAATTGGAATGATTAACTAACTATTTCAATCATCAATTTGAAGAACAACATAAAAAACCTCAAATTCTAGAATCCTAGAAATGAAACCCAGAAATCCTAATTGATCAATTTGGACAATTTGAATTGATAATCATAAAATTAGAACGAAATACAACAAACCCATGTTTTCAAATCGATTGAATTGAAGATTCCAAATGAGATATATTTACTGTTGTAGTTCACTAGTTCTTGATGAAGATTTGATGCTGTTCTAAATGAAGGAATGGCAGAGAAGGGCAATAGGTTCCAATGTAAATTGAATGGGTAGTCTGTTGGAGCAATGGGTTTGGATTGTGAAAAGAGAAGATGAAGCTAATGATGGGTTTTAGTTGAGAAGAATACAGAGATGAAGGTCACGAAGATGTGGGTATTGACGCTGTTAGTATGGGTTTTTTCAGAGTTGAGTTGAGAAGGTGAATGCTGTTGAGTTGAGTTGTGGATTCGAGTGGGAAGAGAAGACTGTTGGCCTGATAATGATGTTGCCGTGAACTGAAATTGGTGGATTGATGAATGTTGAATGGTTTGATTAATATGGGTTTGTCTTGAATTGGTGGATTATTGCAGGGAAGGAGTTGTGAGAAGCTAAAAGTCTTACCTGTTAGAGATTGATTCATTACCTGTTAGTGAAGTAAAAGATTGATTCATTAGATTCATTACCTGGATGATGACTGATGAGATGGCCGATGGCATTGAAGTATGGAACCAGAGGATGAGAGGAAGGCGGAGAAGAAGTGAAGACTGAAGAACGAAGTACGGCTGTTGTTGCCTGTTAGAGATTAGGTCATGTGTTTAGTTTTTATGGATGGTCAAGATTAATCTCATCAACGGTCAATATTTAACGGTTTAAACGGGAGGGGTCGGGCGGGTTCTACACTAAACCTGTAAACCGACCCGTGGTGACCGGGTTTTGAGTTTTCAAAACCGTATACCAACCCGTAGCGGGCGGGTTCGGTTTTAAAACCCGCGGTTTTAGCGGGTTCGGGCGGGTGCGGTTTTTCGGGTCGGTTCCTGTGCAGCCCTAGGTGAAGATGATGAAATAGCTCGCATTTATTTTATGATTGTTGGAGGACCCGGAGAATTTGAGATTATTTTACGGAAGGCTTTAGTAGTAGTTGGACTTATAACTCGAATGTCACCATGAATGTTAAATCTTGGAGATTTAATTGGGGAGACGAAAGACTTAGTCGAATATGGAACAACATACCGGTCGCAATATGGTGGTGCATATGGAAAGAGCAAAATGCAAGATTTTTTAAAACAAAACGAAAAATTTGAAAACCCTCATTAGAAACGTTAAATTTCAAGCGTTCTTTTGGGCCGAATCAAACACAAGGATGTTAGGTCTAACGGCAAATATGGTGATCGCTCTATAGGACTCCTTATTTCACTACTCTTGATTTTGTTTTTAGACTTCAATACCGGTTTTAACGGCTTTTAGTTGCTTTTGTTCCCGTTTGTATTCATTGGGTTGAGGTACCCCTTTTAAGTACCTTTTTTTTTTTTAATGAATTTACTCTTTTTCCGATAAGAAAAAAAAAACATTATCTAGTTTTAGAAAGATGAAAATTTAGATCACCAATAACTATCCAAGGTTGGAGAACCTCCTAAGAGTATATTATATACCTCATTAGCGATCGACTTCATCACCATTCAGGTACTGCGCACTTTGTAAATTTACACCCCAATGTCGTAGCATATGCAAAGTAGGTAAAGGATCATGTCGAACTGACCACAACATAAAAGATACCTTTGGGGCCGAGAAATTAATGATTCACGATTATAAATTCGTGATTTGATCGTCCAATTAACCTTTTGTATTTTGTTCCTGCATAAATGCACCATTAATGATATGTAGCTATTAAGCACCTACATCCTACCTGCATTTTAATGTGGACACATCGCACTGTTTCGTCCATTTTTCTATATGGATTGGCAGAACACGGAATGTTATCTACTGGCTGTTCCCGTTTGTAAGTTGAATGAACTATTATTGGGACGGTACCCGTGAAGAAGAAGTGATAACCACTGTATTATAACTTATATTCAGAATGACAGAATTAAGTTACTTTCATTGAATTGAATCGATATTATTAATGGTTATCATGAACATCAAGTTCCTCACCACCCTAACTTTAGCCCATAACAGTGTGGAGTCCTATCCTATCGTATCAATATTGAATTGCATCTTTTTGTTAAACCTAACACCGATTTTTTCAAGAAAATCAATCTCTATAATAGAGATAGAGATAGAGATGGAGATAGAGATAGAGATAGAGATAGAGATAGAGAAGCCATTACAATTTACAATTACTCTTAGAGACACTGAAAATAACTAAACGCTCCATACAGATAACAATTTTAACCAAAACTGGTTGGTTAATGCAATACTTAAACTCAGATCTGCAACTTTCTGTAATCATTAATGCTGAACCATTTTCAAAAATAATAGTTAATGTTGAATATTAAATATCATATCTATATATATCTACCTCTACATATATAAAACTAATATGGGTAGAATGAACTAAGTTTCATTGAAGAAACACCAACCTTACAACAGTATGTGGAAGCTTAAGGTGGCGGATTGCGGGGGGCCGTTTAGACAGTGGCTTTCTAGTACCAATAATTTCATCGGAAGACAGACTTGGGAATTTGATCCTGACGCTGGAACTCCTGAAGAGCGAAATGAGGTCGAGAAAGCTCGTGAAGAGTTCTATAAAAACAGGTTCCAAGTCAAGGCGTCGGGGGATGTTCTGTTGCGTTTGCAGGTAAACATTTTTGAAGTTGTCAAATTGATATACATTTAGCCTAGTAAGATTTGATGCATATACTTAATCATATGGCACATAAATTTATAGTGCGTTTTGGCATGTCAATCTGCAGAGATTGCGAGAAAATATAGATAAGTTTGATCTAAGTATACCACCGGTGAAAATTAGCAATGATGAAGAAGTATCCCTCGAGGCTACAACAAGGGCGTTGCGGAGGGCTATCAGATTCTTTTCAGCAATCCAATTAGATGATGGACACTGGGGTGCTGAAATTGGCGGGCCTTTGTATTTTATGCCACCTCTTGTAAGTCTTACTCGGTAGAATATTTCTTTGCTCTATGCATAAGTAGTATTTGCTTGACGTTAATTTGGTGCTGAAATATTCAGGTTTTTGCACTAAGTATTACTGGAACTCTTAATACAGTTCTATCACCTGAACATAGAAAGGAGGCGCTGCGCTATATGTACTGTCATCAGGTGTGTTTGGCCGGGGATTTTATACATATAGTTTCATTCAGTTCTAATCAAACTGTATATATTACATGCTAACTTAATGAAGGATGTAATTTTGTAGAACAAAGATGGAGGATTTGGGTTTCACATTGAGGGTCATAGTATGATGTTCTGTACTGCCTTTAACTATATTTGTATGCGAATCTTAGGCGAAGGACCTAACGGCGGTAAAGACAACGCTTGCATGAGAGCCCGGAATTGGATCCTTAGGCATGGTGGTGTAACATCCATACCATCATGGGGAAAGATTTGGCTTTCGGTATGTTATTATATAGCTTACAGAAAGTTATTCAACTGTAAACAAGGATTTTTTTTATTAACTAAATTAGAAGTTCATGAAAAATACATGAATGGATGCAGATACTTGGAGTTTATGACTGGTCTGGGTGTAATCCGACACCCCCCGAGTTTTGGATTCTTCCGTCCATTTTGCCTATGCATCCCGGTATGTACACCAGAACTTGATCTACTGACTTCATGTATTGAGAGTCGGACCCCTTACCAATTGGTTTTATAAACCTAAAAGAGTTCATAGGAAAAATCCTAAAATAATGTTATCTGCTGGTCAAAAGTTGCACAATAAATGTGTACCCGTTTTTAGAACGACCGGCAAAATTATGGTTATGGTTAGTTGAGAGAATTTTGTGACTTAAATGATTCATACGGCATTCAACAACTTACTTTTCACCATCAACCATATCTACGTACATACGCAGGTAATATGTTATGCTACACTCGGTTGGTCTACATGCCAATATCGTATTTATACGGGAGAAGATTTGTCGGTCCGATCACCGATCTGATTTTGTCTTTACGAAAGGAACTGCATATTCAACCTTACAAGGAAATAAACTGGAAAAATATGCGCCATTCTTGCGCAAAGGTTCGTATGCTGCATTTTGCAAAGCATGGATACATTTTATATTAACTTAATTCTGTCGATCTACCTTATATATGCAAGTATTTGCAGGAGGATCTGTACCATCCACACCCCTTCATTCAAGATATGATCTGGGACTCACTGTATTTCTTAACTGAGCCTCTGGCGAAATGGTGGCCTCTTTCACTGCTAAGAGACAAGTCATTGGATATAACAATGAAACACATTCATTATGAAGACGAGAATAGTCGCTACATCACTATTGGTTCAGTGGAGAAGGTAAGTACAGTGTGAATACATATAAACAGTAGTTTCAGATGTAATAAAATGGAACTGAGTCATCTGACATATTTATGAGTCGGTCAGTCAAACTCCAAGTCAAATATCAGGTATCAAGATTAGATGTCAGATACCGAGTGAGTAAAAAAACAACATAAACAACATACTCTTTTTATTTCTTTATCTCCCATGCAGTTTAGTAAAGTTTAAACAGTTATGTTGCGAAAAATCAGTTAATCCCACCTGCCAACTGGTTTCCAAACATATTTTAGTGTACTATGCCTTATTTTCTTCTTATCGATCATGTGAACCGCAAATAACATTAAAGGTAGACCAAAGTTCCAATTTCGGTCCATTCTAGGTGGCATCAGTCATTAGTGGTATATGGCATCCAGTGCGAGATCTAATGTTTTCATAAAAGAATTCATCATGTTTAGATCTAAAGTTTAGATTGTAGCGTCCACGTAAGAGACGGTATGCCTCTAGCCCTCGCCTTGTTTTATATGGGCTCTTCATGAGACTGCATTAAAGTTGATGGTTTGCAGATTTAATGAATCTGGTTGTGGTTTTTAAAAGGACCAAGATTGGCCAACGCACTAATAGTAGTTCCACCAACTAAAAACCCGTATAAGTTAAAGTTCCTAATTAATATAACTGTCTAAGGTGAGAGAGCTAGGCCCCAAGAATGAAGTAAAATTTGGGATAACAAAGATATACCCAGGCCACCAAGGGCACCCACCTCCTATACCTGCACAAATAAAATTTCCATAATAATCAAAGTTAAAAGTTCAAATATACCTTAATTAATAATAATATTGACCGAGTGTTTTTTTCAAGGTTAATAAAAAAAAATAAAATTTTTTTGTTCATTACTTATCTCAATAATAGAATGAATGCCTTAATCACTATTTGATCTTTCTCAGGATTTTTCTCTGTTAGTGTAGCATTGTTGATTAATAAAAGGACTAATTTTGATTTGGGTCCCGTAAAAGTTATCAGGTTCTCATTTAAGTCCTGAAAAAGGCCACATTTTTCTGTTGAGGCTTTGACTTGCAGTTGACCGATGTTGACTATCTTGACGAATTTATATTAAGTTTGTAGGCGTTATGTATGCTTGCTTGTTGGGTAGAAGATCCAAACTCAGATGCATTCAAAAAACATCTAGCAAGAATTCCAGATTACTTGTGGATGGCTGAAGATGGACTCCGAATGCAGAGTTTCGGAAGCCAAATGTGGGATAGCGGTTTCGCAGTTCAAGCACTTTTAGCAAGTGATGATCTTACAGTCGAAATAGAGGAAACTCTTATGAAGGGGCACAACTTCATAAAGTCTTCTCAGGTGCTTTAAAAATTTTAATACACTTAACTTACAAAAAATTCCATTTCTTTTGTGTTTCTCACTTGTTTATGTGTTGTCTGAAGATTAAAGACAATCCCTCTGGTGACTTCCGAAAAATGTTTCGCCACAATTGTAAAGGAGCTTGGACATTCTCAGACCAAGATCATGGTTGGCAAGTTTCAGATTGTACTGCAGAAGGACTCCTTGTAAGTATCTACTAATCGGATATGTGCATATAATTTGCGCATTTGCAATTTAGTATGTACAATTTATTTTCATATACTAATGAAATAGGTATTAAATAATTTGATAGGCTTGTCTCCTGTTCTCACAAATACCACCTGAAATCGTCGGTGCAAAAATGGCAAACGAACGATTATATGATTCGGTTGATATCATCCTTTCCCTCCAAGTACTTAACTAACCATATCTCTTTAAGATCCTAATTAGTAACTAATGTTTTCATTAACTGTAAGAAGATGTTGCAATATTTGTAGAGTGAAAATGGTGGTCTGGTAGCATGGGAGCCGGCATCACCTTATAAGTGGATGGAGGTACGTACTTATTTTAGAGCATGTCAGAGCTTATAGTACTAGAGATGAACATTCGCAACATAAGTAAAACTTTTTCATCTAATTTGTTTTAGGTTCTCAATCCAACAGAATTCTTTCAAGATACAATTGTCGAGCACGAGTAAGAATATGTATTCACCTTTTAATTTCCCTTTGAATTTGTTGGCCTAATCAATCAATAAGAACAATGCAAGTGAACAATTACAGATACGTCGAGTGCACATCAGCTGGAGTAGAAGCTCTACTGACATTTATGGAGCTACATCCTGGGTATAAGAAGATAGAGATTCAAACATTCATCGACAAGGCAATAAAGTACTTAGAAGATCAACAAAACCTTGATGGCTCATGGTAATGTTCAAAGCTAATCATCTGATGAAGTGCATGCATGGTATTTCGCATTCATTCCTTATTGAGAGGTTTCCGCATTCTTATATGTAGGTATGGAAACTGGGGGATTTGCTTTACTTATGGGACATGGTATACATTGCGAGGTCTTGCTTCTGTTGGGATGAACTACAAAAATAGCAACACCGTTCGTAAAGCTTGTGACTTTCTACTATCAACCCAAGAATTATCTGGTGGCTGGGGAGAGAGTTACCTCTCATGCCCAAATAAGGTGATACATACATACATACTACCTCATCGGATTAATTGTTGTTTTGGATTTTTTAGAACAATTGCTCAACTGACAATATTTTCTCGTTTCATTTGGCAAACGTAGGAATATATTCCTCTAGGAAACAACAGAACAAATTTGGTACAAACTTCCTGGGCACTGATGGGTCTAATTCATGGTGGTCAGGTATAAATTGTTAACAAAAATCTCGGTTATAAACAAAAACACTCATTTGAAGCACTAATTTCGTATCAAAGGCTCAATGAAAGTGACCAACGATTTCTTTGTTTCGTGAACTAAATAGGCCGATAGGGATTCAGCGCCTTTACATTCGGCGGCAAGAGTTTTAATCAATAATCAAATGGAAAATGGTGATTTTCCCCAACAGGTACCACTCCTGATTTATGCATATACAATGTTTTTACTTTTCATGCGAAACAAATTACATCTAATGGAAACTGATTTGTTACTCCATTGCTGTGTATATTGACAGGAAATGACTGGGGCTTTTATGAGGAATTGCATGTTACATTATGCAGCATATAGAAATACTTTCCCAATATGGGCTCTTGGAGAATATCGAAAGAAAGTCCTAAACCAATCCAAAACATAAGTACAGCCCAAAAAATTATGTAATTTTCAAATTGTATATTTCGAATTTGTTACAGATAAAACCAAAGCCTTATAGTTATAGACGTATGTGTGAGTATTTGATTATTGTGTTAATAGTGTTTATCGATTCAGTAAACGTTTTTATGTATTTATTTCGACACAACCGGCCATGGTGTTCCAAGAAATGTTGGCATATTTCACACCGTAATTTCTAAAGACAGAGGTTTGGAATTTGTTTTGGATTAATTTGTTTGTCATTGTTGTGATTCTAAATTTAGGA
Organism: Papaver californicum; assembly: GCA_023531435.1. Taxonomy (NCBI): domain Eukaryota; kingdom Viridiplantae; phylum Streptophyta; class Magnoliopsida; order Ranunculales; family Papaveraceae; genus Papaver; species Papaver californicum. The sequence goes on along the minus strand of JAJJMC010001963.1, from coordinate 37,882 downwards.
CTTGTTTCTTTGCTACTCCTGTAACAACCTCAAAGAGTTTGTAGTGAGGCATAAACATCAACCTAAGGTAATGTCAGAAAGAAGTGAGGTGGGCCTGTCCAGAACTGGGCCCAAAGAAGGATTACACTTGAGAAATGCTGTTATTTTAAATGTTCAATAAAACCATGTAATTGACACAGTGATCTTGTATTCTAAATGTTCAAAGTTCAAACATGAAATGATGGTGATAATTGTACACAAGTTTAGTCGCTCTCTCTTTTTACCTCGTTCACACGTGTATGTAGACAATTTAAGTCAGACGATCTCTTTTACCTCATTTACACGTGTAAATAGATAATTTAAGTCAGACGATCCATTCTGTCTAAATAAAATAAAGTTAACAATACACAAATTGTTTAACAAAAATGAAATTCATAACACACAAATTCGAAATTAGGGCCAAATATAACAAGGTGTAAAGGAAAAATGCATGGAAATGCATATAGGTTTGCCTAATGCACCACATTGCTAACCATCAATTGCCATTTATCATTTTGCCTCTTCCCATCACTTCCTACACCTTCACTCACTTAGAAAATCTTCCCCATATATACAACCACAAGATTTAGATGTTGGCAAGAATATTAGTATCAAATCTTAAATTCCAAAAACTAATCTTCATTAAAACATTAAGTTATTCATTCTTCTTGTCAATGTTCAATGTATACTTTTTGTTTCCTAACAACCTAACCATTTCTTTCATCCATTACTAAATTAAACCACTCATACTTTAGGATTTCAGCTGCTAACATCACCTGAAATATATTTTATTAATTGCATTTGGCCAATATACACAAAAAATATATATTCCTATTTTCTTAATTCCATGTATGTATCATATACATTTTCTAATAATTATAGTCGACAACCAAACATGAAATTTTTGTTTTTATTTTCTCAATTCAATTAATAATAACAGAGTATGACCCAAAAAAATAAAAAAATGAAATAAAATCTTATCTTTAAATTTGTAAAAAGAATATTTTCTATCTTCTTCACTGCATGATGGCTGGGATGTCTTATCTAATGGCTATAGGTACCAAATTTTCGGTGCTTTAATTTCATGATTGTATGTATAAAAATGATCACGTCTTTTGTCTTTCTAGTCAATGGGTAAATGACTATAGAGTGTGATATTTGAAATATGTCCAATCCATCATCCATCTCCACGAGGGGATGAATCAATAAGATTTGAAGAAGAGTGCTTGATTACAAACATATAAAAACAAAGTTTGTAAACATATCATGTGGAATGGGAAGAACAAACACACCTTTTCTTACATTAGCATTCAGCCCTACGGCCCCTACCACACATGCAAACTTGCAATTTTGGAACCCTATTTCAACTCTTTCATCTATTTGAAGAACCATTGCATTTGCTTCTCATTGTGACATTGTGTTTTAAAATTTGGCAAACTATTTGGTGCAAATTCTACCTTGCTAGTAGTAACCAAGTAACCAACTGGAATTCAGTTGGCTACATGATTGATTTTTCATATCTGAGGTTACTGATTCGAGTCTCTGTATCTAAGAGAAAGGTCACCAAAATAGTGACGGAGTTATAAAAATAATGAGCTAGAATTAGCTAAGAGCAACATTATCCCACTAACAAATCAAGGTTGAGAGAGAATATGCCTGGAAAACACCGGGTGCTTAAAGCCCATTTGCATAAAATACACTTAACATCAGTAATGAGCTTTGTTTGTAAGGCTAACCATTATAGTACCTTAAATCAAGATTCAAGTTACCAAAACTGTGGTATATTTGGGCCAATGTATGATTCAAGGTATTGTTTAAAACTTTGCTGGAGAGAAGTTGAATTAAGTTTATTGCGCTCAATATTTGGCGCAGTTGGTAGAGCTCAGTTGGTAGAGCTCCTTCCTTGCAATTGGGTCGTTGCGATTACGGGTTGGATGTCTAATTGTCCAGGCGGTAATGATAGTATCTTGTACCTGAACCGGTGGCTCACTTTTTCTAAGTAATGGGGAAGAGGACCGAAACATGCCACTGAAAGACTCTACTGAGACAAAGATAGGCTGTCAAGAACGTAGAGGAGGTAGGATGGGTAGTTGGTCAGATCTAGTATGGATCGTACATGGACAGTAGTTGGAGTCGGCGGCTTTCCTAGGGTTCCCTCCTCTGGGATCCCTGGGGAAGAGGATCAAGCTGGCCCTTGCGAACAACTTGATGCACTATCTCCCTTCAACCATTTGAGCGAAATGCGGCAAAAGGAAGCAAAATCCATGGACCGACCCCATCGTCTCCACCCCGTAGGAACTACGAGATCACCCCAAGGACGCCTTCGACATCCAGGGGTCACGGACCGACCATAGAACCCTGTTCAATAAGTGGAACGCATTAGATTTTACTTATTGGGCGCATCAAGTATAAGCCATCAGATTTAATTTAATAAATTAAAATCTAACAATTTATCTATTTGCGTCCAATGGTTGGACGCATCAATCCTGAACTATCAGATTTAACTTTATGAGTTAAAATCTAAAGATTATCTATTTACGTCCAACCATTAGACGCAATGTGGCTAATGGTTGGGCACAATATTTAAATCACGATAGTTGATAATTATTGATTCAATCTGATGTGGTATCCAAGTTGAATCTTGATTCAAGTTGCCACGGTGGTTAGCCTAATAAAAGCAGTTGTTGGGATTATTTTCTTCCACCCGAATTCACAAATCAACCTTTAATTATAATCATGCTTCCTTTGATTGACACTTGAAAGAAATCAAACTTTTCTTTCCACGTCCATTATCCAACATATAAAGTTATGTACAGCAAAGTGATGATAAAACTATGAGAGCCAGCCCCTCTCCTTGTGCACATCCACCCGCCTTACAAAGCACAACCCATGTTTAACAACAGTATGACCAAACAATTTATATTGTTCATTCCCAATTTTCATCAAAAACTAATTTTTTTATGCTTTTGTTAGTTGGAACTGAATATGATAAGGCTACTACTCGCTGTCTCCTTCAACATATCTGTTCTTAAAAGTGCCATTTTGTAGGTCATATTTGTCTTTTGGGGGTCTAATTTCTATGGAACCAATTTAATACTATTCCTTCATAAAACGTTTGTTTTCTTTTTTAGTTCAGTTTTGTTCTTCTTCCAAAACAATAAACATTCTGTCTCTCAAATTTATTTATTTATTCTTTTAAAATTGGTTTGTAATTATTAAAGGAATAAAAATCTCATAGTCAATCAAGTTGGGAGTGGATGGACCCTTACCAACACAACCATCAAGCCTATATCTGATTTCTTGGTCCATCTTCTCACATGGCTTGGTCTCTCACACTTTAAGTCATTCATTCATCATCACATACTTGGAATCGAAAATAGAAAGATAACCGTCTTCATGTTAACTAGATTGGAATTTAAGGTTTTGAATCCTTTGATTTTATTTTTTTGGGACCGTCTAGTCTTTCGAAAGAAAAAAAACATTCATAAAAAAAATTATAATACAACAGATATCACAATAGTACACTGATAAAGTCTTTGGACGATAATACTAATGATCGGAATTTCCGAAACTTCATAACACTCATAAATCTTATTAGAACCCAATACCTTTACAATAAAATTTTCTATCATCTTTCATGGAAAATACATTTCTGAATCGATATTGATAAACATCTAAAAAGTGAACTCTTCCAAGAAAAAAAAGAACACCCTTCGGAACTTGTAAGCATTTGTGATGTTGTGAGCTCTTGACTACCTCAAGTGATGTCTAACTACATTAAAAACACTGTTGCCCAATGTAGATGCAGAAAATCAAAAACAACACTCACAACTCACAATAGTCTTTTTCAGATCCAGTTGTGAAAGCTAAGGAATTGAAAGTGATTATGGTATCAAAAACAACTGGCCTGTTAAAAATCTTACCCAAAGATGTCATGGGCCAAACCAACATTCGAATGACCCTACTATTTTGTGAATTTACATCATTTCTTGCTATGTCTTATTTCTCTTGACCACTTGTTTTATCAATCAATCTTTAAATCTTTACGAGGGTCCATAGACCTTGTCATACACATCCCAAGTATAATACTACCAGGAGGGGAGCTACGAATATAAAATATGGGTAGGCAAAGTAAAAATAAAATTAGGATCGGCAACATTTCATCGGTAAATAGGCTGGGTGGGCAACTGCACATCCAGATCATAAACTGGATCCCTTGATTACTTTACACAATACGCTATACACAAAATTGAGAAATATATTTATGTATCTATCACAACAAGCACATTATTCCAAAAATCCAGCTAACTTTTTCTGCAAGTTCTGAGTTTTTCATAGAAATAATTGTTCTCTATCAATGTGTACATATGAACAATATCTTTCTACCATTTGTGACATCCTAAACTTTTACTCTTGCTTGTTCTAGATAGAGTAAACTCTATGTCCAAAATGGTCCAACAAAAAGCTTGTTATATCATTTTGATACAGGAACCACCATGATTGGTCTTATTTTGTTTAACAGTTGACCATAGTTGAATGAATGAATGAATGAAAGAATTTTTGTCTTCTATACTTTGGACTTTAGAGCTTTACAAATAGAAAAAAAAAACAAACACATATTCTATGAATATTATTATTGAAGGTTGATAATCATTGCTCAAGATATCCAATCTTTGATCATTTGTTTACTAATTAATCCAAGATTGGTATCTGATTAAGAGAATCAAAGCTTATTTTAGATCATGTGATTTTTATAATGTTGTTGTTAAGTGAGAAAGGGGGGAAGTATGCTGAGGGATGGTTGTTAATGCACCGGCGCCCACCATAAAATTATTCTTTTCAAGTTGTTAGAAAAATTGTAAGACAAAAAGGAGCCATTTGATCTTGAGGTCGCGGTATATATGACCTACCTTTAAACCCATCAGGAACACACTTTGAACCAAGGTAAGAAAAAGTTAAGAATTTTCTGCAAGAAATAAGGATTTAACAATAGTACCAAGACCCCATAATGCCCCCCTTTTAACTAAGATCATTCATTAACAATGATTATGAATGTTGGGATTAATTAAATCCTCACTCTAATCTTAATCTCTCTACATTTCATTCTCCTACAATCATTTTCTTATTAAAATTAATTAAATCTCTAAAAAACATTACAAACTTTTATTTTATATTGTGTATTACTGCAATACACAAGAACCCATCTTCATGAATCAATCACCATTGATCATCAACAAGCATAAAAATCAACTAACTCATCAAGAGATTCAGGCTGTGGGTCAGCATTCTGTAACATCCACAACAAATGCTCAAACAAAACCACTTCACAACCAACTGTAACAGAATCCGACCCACTTGAACGGTCAACTAGCTCTTTGACTAATGGGTTCTCAATAATGCTGGAACTGATAAGATAACGGCGTCTTGATTTTCCAACGTAAACTGGGTGAAGATCACATTCTCCTTGCGCCATGTACATTTGATGATGATCATCTGATGATGATGAAGATATGGATGATGATAGTGATGAATTATGAGCTATTGAACTTCCATTTGATGATCTTTTGCCAAATGACTGCCATTTCTTCATTACTGACCTCAGCTTTGATAATCCTTTAGCCATTATTTCTACTGAGTGAATGGGTATGTTTCTAGAGAGAGAAAAAATGAAGTTGCAGAAAAAGGGTTTTTGAAAGAGAGAGAGAGAGAGAGTTGCAGAGATGGTGATGGTGATGGTGGTGGTGGTGAGGAAGTAAGGAGGAAGGAAGTTTCATATATATAAGAGAAGAGAAGAGAAGAGAAGAGAAAGGAGGAGTGATAAATAAATAAGGGGAAAGAAGTGGGGAGTCTGGGGACTATATTTTAATTAATGTTAAACTATGTGGGGTCAATGGATATTTAGTTGTAATTTAGTTTTTTGTTTTTTTTTCATTTGGGACCCATTGGAAAAAGCTAGAGCCGCAGCAGCAAACGGGAGGGGAGGTTTCAAGTTGGAACGGCTAAAACCAGCTGCAATTTTGTTTGTTTTGTGATGTAATTAAATGGCTGTCTACTCCATTAAAGCCTTTCACTTTCTCTAAGTTGGAAATTTGGTATTGCAAAGAAAAACATCGAATCGAAGGAATAATCTGATGTCAAGATTTGGAAGTAATTGGAAGAAAAAAAATGACACTGGGACAGGGTCGTTTAATAGTTTTGGGGGTGTTTAGCGGATTTAATATTTGAGGTTTTTTTATACTTTATGAAATCGTCCATGGTTATGACGTGGTTGGCCCATATATTTAAAGTATATGGTCCATCTTAGTCTATTAAAACGTATTACAAATTTGTTTTAAGTAAAAGTAGTTTTTTTTTTTAAATAACTATTTCTAAACTCTATGAAATGCTGTGAAATAGGATCTACTATTTGAGAAAAATAAGTAAATAAAAGAAAACAATTATTTCGTTTTAATTTTGATATGTTAAAAAATAAAAAAGGACTACATACTTCAAGTACGTAGCCATGGTGTATTAAATTAAGGACACAATATTTTACTTTAGAATGAGACAAATTTACATATACGAAAACCTCCTTAGTTGATAAAATCGGATTCCTAACCTCCTTTAGTTCCTAAGTATTTAATTATGGGATAATTTAATTTTTAGAATTGAATTCTATAGAATTGAATTTAAATCCAAAAATTAAATGTACGGTTGAGGTAATTTAATTATTTTTGTTTTTTATCCCAGAATCTAATTTCATTACACTATTAGATTGGTACAATAGAAATCCATTATTTGGAAGGAAATTAAATTTCTAGAAATCAAAAATCATAATTACACAAAGTTAATTTTTCCTGTTTGGTTGTAGTTCGGTCAAATCCGGAAGAAATGACCCTCCATACAGTGTTTAGCATAAGTGACAGAATTTTCTTGAGCTCAAAGTAACGTTTATTATTCTGGTAAGGAAACGACAGTATTTTGAGTAACTTGGTTAATAACGTCATGTAACTAATGCCCTGCAGACTGAAATAGCAACTTGTGTTCTTTATTGCCTGATCTTTCGTTGCATGCACATACTTAACTACACTGACAGTTGGTTAATGTGCCTGCAGCTACATAAACTAGTTAGGAAAGGAATGGGTTTTTCTATTTTCTACTTACTCAAGTGGGAATTTTTTTAGTATGCATGACATATGTACAATTAACTATTAACATGCACTACCTACTATACTGTATGTATAGTGAAGATAGGGTCCCTAACACTCTGTCAAATAATTCACTCTTCAAACTTCCTATGTATATTTGTAACAATGCTGCTACCCTGACAGAGGGAACTCCAGGAGAACAGATCCAATGATATTTTGAGCAGTCCTCTGTCATTGGGATAGATAAGGGATAGATGAGTATCAGCTCGGAGAAAACCCTCGATCAATCTAGTATTTCCAATGGTGTAACTTTGTTGTTTGGAGGAGGATTTATTAAAGTTATTACGTTGACGCTGCATCGATAATTTTTAACTTTGTTCACCTCGTGTGTGATTCAAATACCAGTGTAGATAGTATGTAATTTTGTTTTTTTACGATGAATTCACGTAGGTAACTCTCAAAATACTCAAGTAGTTAAGCTGATACTTTCAGTGCTACGAGTTTAACTTGTCATCAACGACACCGTAAATAACCATATATCCTTTCATTTCCAACTTTAACTTGCCATCAACTACAACACAGTAAAACCATAGACCCTCTCATATGTACCTAGTTGCCACTTGCAAACAACCAAACAAATAACAACTGCTATACATTCATGACACACACAGTAGTGTACGTGCATGGGCTGCTGCTGCTGCTTAAGTAACAGCCAAAAACCTTATTATAGTTATTGAACATGCCCACTACAAACGACATATTTGCCCTCTTAATAAAAAAGCCATGAAAACGAGTAAGAAAATGAAAACCATACAGCAACAACAAAAAAAAAAAAACCTATGCTTCAAAAAAACTAAGTTTTCTTCAATAAGATAAAATAAATTTATTGTGGATGAAGCCGGTGAAAGGGACAGACATGTGAACTTAGTTTGGCAACCGTAATTAATAATTTATTTATTTTTATAAGTTAAAAGTGCGGCGGATATATTCACCCAACTGACGGCAACTACCCTGAAATATTAATATTCTAAATTCAAGAAAAAAACAAAAATCAGAAAAATATTAATTAACTTAATTGACAGTAATTTTATTTGATAAACAATATATTAGTAGTCAAACTCAAAAAACTCACCGGAGTCATAGTTGAAGTCGGAGTTGGAATCGGAGTCGTCCCTATTTGAACTTGTAGTTACTCTTCGTCTCTCGTTACTTGACCAAGCCGATTGTTCATTTTTCACTAAGGCGATATTGTTTTGTTTCTCTTAGCATAACCAAAACAATACAATCTACTACTCGAGAAAACAAAACAATCGACAAAACGTCGATATATTCAAATAAAACAAAATAAAATAGCCAATGTCAATATACTTTGTCGTT
>JAJJMC010001963.1:0-28960 GCA_023531435.1 Papaver californicum | reverse complement strand
AAAATCAGAAGTTAAAAATTGTTTTGTTAGTTAATTAACGACAAAGTTGTATGTATTCCCCAAAATTAAGGTCACCTAATTATTGTTATCGGATTTTTAAATTTCACTTAAGTTAATTATGATTAAAGTAAAGAAATGAAAAGGGCATCAATGTTAGTATTAAAATTAAGTAGTTTTCAAGATTCTTCCGCGTCTTAATCAAATGACATGAAAGCTTCAATCTTAATTAATCTTGATTAGTTAAACACTAATTAGTTATAAGTAGTTAATTAGGCTGTTCTTCATTTTGTTTTCTTAAACTAATGTACTGTTTAATTAGTAGTCTATCAAAATATACCTGCTAAGGTTGTTGTGAATCTTAACAAAAATGAAATTTAGGATCTTAGAACTGGATCGAGGAGGATCAATCTTGTGCATATCATCCCAATGCCAAGTTTATTAGGTCACATCATGGAAGAATTGTAGACATTCACCTTAAAAATCTTAAAACTCCCTGCTTAGCAAGTGTGGCGTGGCTGAGTTCTGGACATTCACCTTAAAAATCTAAAGCATTACTCTTATAAATTCGTCAGCATGCAAACATTGGCGAACACCACCCGAAAAGTGACCTCTCGGGTTCCACCTGACATTTGTGAAGATTATCAGTAGACACTACATGAGTCAATAATCAAGAAATAAAAATTAGGCCTTGACAGCCACATTTGAGAGACTAATGCAACACTAGACTAGAGGGCTGCAATTACATGTAGTAGCTCTAAAGTCTAAACCCAGTTAGATAATAATACAGTGTTTACTGTTTTGGATTTTAGCCCATTAAGTGAAATCACTAATGGAGGAGGAGCTAGCCATGACTCATGACCTAGAGAGCAACGTGTAATGGATATATATATATATATATATATATATATATATATATATATATATATATCACAATTTATATATATATGTACTTGACATGAAGAGAGAATCTGTCTTGAAAACTCATAGGGGCAAGTGAGGCAGCTTGCACAAAATCTCTGATAATAGGATACGTAGGGGCTTGGGAACATGTCCTTAGATGGTGAAAATCAAAACTGAGAATCAATTTGAAAGATTTTCTTAGGGTTTAGCGCCATGTGATTTTATCAACATAGTCTCTGTAGATTATTTTGTCAGACACATAATCATCATCAAAGATATCATAAACCTCTTCAATTATTTTAATTTCATGTTTGTCTTACTAATATGTATAGATTACATGACGGTGATGACCAGTGCTAGATTGACCTAAGAGTTTATTCAGGATTTTTTACTCTCAATGTTTGAAAAAAGAGGTTTAAAAATGCATAATGACAAGTTTTTACAAGTAATTTCAAATAATCGCTAAGGTTCTTAGTATCCTGCATAATAACATTGCAATGAATTGAACCGAACTGTGATCTAGTGGTAGCAACATCAGACCTAGAGACTAGAGAAGTAAATGTATTCTTTCTTCTCTACCTAACCATGCAAATTGAATCCAAAGGACCAAATTGACAATGCAGGCTAAGAACCGACACTACTGAATTAAGAGAGTCATAGGAATGGACCACAAAATCATCTTGGTTAAACCATATATTTATATAATTGCATCGTTGGACCATCCATCCAGCCTATTGTTGGATGGTTTGTCTTAATCTTTGTTAATCCCATGATGGACCCTTTGTTCCTATCCACTGTTTCTCTCTTAAATTCTTTCTATAATAATACCTCCTTTGAATTTTAACATTCATCCAGACGAATTCAATATTTAAAAAAATTTACGATGTTCATACAGTTACCGGGTTAGATATGTGAACAAACAAGGTGCAAGTGATTTATGATATCATTGGTTTAATTTTATTTTCACTATGAAATCATTTAAAGCAGTCGTTACGGTAACAGTTCACGACCATCGAATTGTTATCACATCCAACTTCAAATACTGTTCAAGACTAATATACCTATCCATCAATCATCTATCACAAAAGCTTGCAACCAAGTTGTGTGTTTTTACAGAGCCCCACTAACACAATCGAGGTGAAGGTGAGTCAAAATAAGATCTATTTCAAGATCATACTAATTTGTGGCTTACTCTGTCTTTCACATCAACTTTTCTCCTCATCTTCTCTAAAAATCTAAAGAATAATAATCAATACAAATCTAATTACAAGCTGGAAGATATCCTTCTGGATTACATTGCATTTGCTACAAAAGTAAACAAGTCTGGATTAGCTGAACAAATTGCACACCTCACCATTCTCTCGGCTCAACTTCGTAATCCTTCTGTTATTACTTTTGATTGGACGCCATACAGTACAAATCAGACATACGTTTCATTCATTATATAAACATGGACTGTAATTTAGTAATGTTCAACCAGTACATCGAATGTGGTAAGATAAGAACATAAGCATAAAAAGTTTACAGACTTTTATCATACCTGATATGTAGCAGTTCATAGTGTACCTTGAATGGATCTACGCAAATTGAATCAGTAAATTCATTACTGTTGTTTAACTAGTATGTTTGTAAATTGCAATAGGATTTATGTGCACATGTTCATGGCATTTTGGCTCGCTAGTTCTCAAAGCTCTTAAACCAGTCCGTGATAGTTCTTGCAAGAACCCTAGTGTCGTTTATGGAGAGAGTTTTAAGACTTTGAGCAATAGCGTCAATTGGTGTGTACACGTAGCCTACTTGCCATTTGATATCCTGATGATTACAGAAGACGACAACGCTCAAAGGTTAGAAAGAATAATCAACTTATCCCAAATCACAGCATACAAGACGTGAAAATGGGAAAAGCTGAAGCAGCATATGACAACTAACAAGCTATGGATTCAGCAATAGTTCATATTTTCAACGAGGTTAAAGGTGAATTCTATATTTTTTGTTAAGGGGACAATTAGGATTGCTCATTGGAGTGGATAACGTTCAGAGAAGTTGACACGATAAATGAAGTAATAGGCCTTGGATATACCTGTATACATGGTGTGAGATGAGTGCCACTTAATGTGACTTTTTCAAGTGTGCCGCCAACAGATCCTATGCGAGTCTTCAAGAGCTCTTCAACCACATCTGTTTCATCGATTGCATCAGAACTGAATTTCACCTGAGGAATGAGTACAATATCAACATCGCAGAAGATAATGCTGGACATGTAGTTCTAATCCTCAAAACTCTAAATGATTATAACATACTAGTAGTGTGTGAGGTACACTGTAAGAGTTCATAAAGCAATCACGGTTCTCAGCAGGTGTTGGCTTGAACTCGGATATTCCCTGGGTAACCTGTAAATTAAATGAAAACCAGTCATAAATGTAACAAAACAATACGATTTGTCCCATAATAAGTTTGATACGGAAAGTGGTACCACCGCCAAATCTTAGATTCACATCCAAATGCCAGTACAAACATTGGAAAAGCACTGGGTCAACTAGCCCTTGTGCAAGACCAATTATATGGGTACCTAAGATGGGTTAGACATCCCCATTGCTGATCCTACTCACGGATGGAAATCTAATCAAAAGTTAAGTCATAAGTAATCAAATGAACCTGATTCATAACCGAGGGCAACTGATCGACAAATTTATTAAGAGACACCCTGGCTTCTTGATCATATTCTTGCGCGATTGTTCCAGCTGCATTAAGCAATGCCTTCCATGCATCTCCTGTGAAAATTGTAATACACATTGAATCAGTGTAACTATCCCAAAAAAAACTTACAGGGGAAGGAGAATATGGTGACCAGGAGAAGATGCATAATAGTTTAAAGGATAAAGCTAGTTTGTCATGTATCTGACGATTGTCATGGAGAGGCAGGCATGGAATTTCTGCCATTGTCTCCCTCTCAAAGAATCCTCCCTAAAAGCAGTAGCTTCAGAAGTGTCGTTGGCATGACAGATTTAAACAATGCTACCTCACCTATATGGCTATATGATTTTTTCAATTTAATTTGTGCAACACTATCTTAAGATAATACAGTGTAAAAGGTCAAATTAGAAGGAGAAATTTGAAACAAGTTATTTTTAGGTCTGTTGATAATGAGGCAACATCAAATTTATACTGCAATGAGGTAGTGAGGTTAAGCAGTGAACTGGTATGATATTAAATGTTGGATATACCCTTAGTATCGAATCAAGAAGTGATCGAAATTCGATAAAAGAATAAATGAAAAAGGAAGAAGATTAGTTATTGCTAAGTTGACATCAATCACCTGAAGCGCTTGTAGCCAGTGAATATACTGGAGATGCTTCCATTATAGGCACCATCTGACTTAGTAGAGGACCAAACTGCAACAGAGGATACAAACAATTAAAATATACAAAAAGAAAACAAATCCAAAAAGGAAACAAAAAATGAAGAAGCAAAGAAACAAAAAACTTGAGTATCATATGATTATCACCTGTTCAAAGTATGGGACTGCCTCTGATGCTGGCCTGTTGTTGAATGAGATTATAGCATTAGCCTTCGACAAAAGATATGTGAAATTCTTTTATTACACTCCACTTTCACAAAGAAGTTTCAAGAACCAGAAATGATAATAAACCAAACCTTTGGTATCTTTTCACCAAAATAGCTCCCCATCAGCAACTGAAGCAGTGCGCCGTTGCTGGTATTCAATATAAGTGGAGATAACTTATAAGGAAGTCAGGAAGACTATCACAAAGATGGGAAGTTTCAAATATTACATTGAAAAAAGATAACTAACCTATGGCCAACAGAAAAAATAGGAAGATCAATAAGATCTTTAGCTGCAAGATTAGCATCAGGTACTCCAGACGCTAAAATTTTATCCAGGCAAGCATTAAATCTTTCGTACACTTCTTTAGCAGCTTCGGAATGATCAAATGTCACATTATATGGTACGGAGATTATAAGATACCCTTCCTTTGCCAAAAGCTCGATTAAATGGCTGCAGAATACGTTCAGAGCGACAATAGATTAGTACAAGACGAATTCCACAATTCAAATCTCATAACATTCAATTCCGAAAACATATGTTAAGGTTATCAAAAAGTCATAAATGGTTACTCAATGATCAAACTGTCATCCTAACTCCCCGTCTGAAAAACAATCAGCCATGACACTGGAACACTCACAAGGGTAACCATAGACTCAATTTTCAGCAGAAAACCTAGCCTCCATAAGCACAAAAAAACTTATCTCATTACCTGTATGTAACTTCAGGAACAGCTCCAACAAAGGCACCTCCCAAGAACTTGATAATTGCCCGAGGCTTCTTACCAGTTGGTGGGGGAATAACCAAGCATGAATCCAGCCTTTTATAAATTTTATTTTTATATGAATCCTTTCCAACATATCCTTTAACAATCATCTTCTTAGACGACCTAATTGAAAGGGCTTTGTTTTTCCTTACCCCCATCTCTTGTATGTGATTCCCTTTCCGTAAAGAACTTTCAAAGTGAAGAGAGCGCATTCCAAAACAGACTATGGCATTCTTTGTATAAGAGACTTTGGGATTCATATGCGGCAGCAACGTGGTAATCGCTGCCATACCTTAATGGATTGAATAATTCGCCTCAATTCTGCTTTCAAAAATCATTATAAAGAGAATAAACTTTTGTCAACAAAAACATCATAAAGCCGGTAGTACCTCGACCAGAAAACCAATTACCTATGTATTTCACCAACATTATCATTTCCTAACATACAAATTCGAATAAGCGCAGGAACAAATGCCTAGTAGAATATGAAAAAATTAATACATGTCTCCAATGCCTAGTAAACGGGAATCACCACTGACACATTGCACAACAACAAACCACCACACAAGCAACCATAACTACCAACCACCACCCTCCACCGCCACAAACACCCACAACCATATCCAGGACGCCACACACCACCACGACTGCCAACCACCAGGACTACACACACCGCTACAACCATCAACCAACACCACCACCACACAAGCCTCAAACACCCAAAAGGCAAACACCCACCACCACCAAATTTGAGCATTTTTTTTTCTCATTTATCAACTATCCAGTGAATGGAAAGCAATCCAGTGAAGGCAAATCTATAGTTAAGCTCAGACTCTAAAAGAAAATCAGACACCCCTTAGCTATTATTCTAAATGTTTTCTTTCTTGCCCAACTTAAATTTAGAGATGAAACCAATTCATGTTAAAGCTAATATCATCACAAATTTCATTATTTAATGATAATCAAGATATGGGTTTTGCATCAGACACTCAAAATTTGTGTTTTTAAATCAAAAACTAACAAAATTACAAGAAAAAGTATGGATTTTGTTTTTGAAGTTCTTAATATTACAGCAATAACTCAAGAAATCCACTGTTACAGATAAAATTTGCAGAACCCATTACAGAAAAATAATAAATTTAAGCAATAGTTAATGGATAACTTACATTTAACAGTGATTTAAGGTTTCCAGAAGCTGTTTGATTCTATTATCTTTTTTGAAGCACAGAAGCTGTTTGATGATGAATGAGTCTGAGGAGGAGTGAGAGAGAAGTACATAAGCCATTGGGTTGGCCACGAATTGTATATTTTAGCCCCCCATATTTCCGCTCTTGACACCCACCGCTCCCATAGTCAAGTGAGGATTTCTTTTTCTTTTTTTTTGAAGCAGAAATGAGGATATATGCTATAGGCACCCGTGAACTGAAAATGTTTTCTATCTACCTGTTTTCTACACTAAAAACATCCACCGCTTATGTGTTGCAAAGATATTAGTCCATGAGATTTAAAATAAAATCCATCGGTGAGCTTTAAAAGATTCATCATTCCAGATCTAGAACTTAAATGTATGTCACATGGTGACGTGAAAAAATGGTGTAGAAAAACTATAGATAGGTATCACGGTCACATGTAAAGTATTAGCATGCAGCTTCTTCAGTATAGACCAAGACAGTAACATTGGTTCTTTTAAAATGAGACTTCATAATTTACCTTTTTTTAGAAGCTCATTATATGATAAGAGTTTTGCTACAAGTTCAGGTTGCTAAGCAAAAAAAAGTAAGCAAATGTGTCCCCCACCGTGATTCCGATATATAGGGATGGAGTCAGGATTTATATACTACAGTGTCGAACAAATTTTGTTCCAATATTCATAACAAAAAGAAAAAGGTTAATCAATGAAGTTCACATGCTATGTAAATTTATCACTTTCACGATAACACCATAAATCTCATCCTGAATATATCAATCTGATGAAAAAATTATCACATTGATGTCAAGAGTCGGCAACAACAATATCATGCCAGAATAGCTTGAAGATTTTGTGTTTCATCTCTAGTGGTGATGGTTGCGATACCTGAATTCCCACATCACTGTCTTCTAGTCCATTAACCATTATCATTTGTTTTCTTTAATTTTCTTTAGAGAGAGCTTATCAAGTAAAAAGAATAAAGAAGATTTAATTGATTAATTTGCACTTTAAACCCATTAATTACTTAAACAAATTTTAATTTTACCATTATTATTTGCATCCATAATACATAAAACCCAAACCTTTTTTCTTTATTGAAATTCACATTTCGTGGGTACAGGTGACTCCACTTGCACCCCCTCCCTATGTCTCTGCCGATATTGGCAGATTTTGAACCCTAGGTCTTTTGTTATAACTACCGAGTGTTCCACTAATTCAACTGTGGGACACTTACATATGAGACCCCATATTCGAAGCATTTCTTATCATAAACACAAATTTGATGATATAAAGCAAAATAATTTATAATTTATTAGGAACATTGTGAACAAGAATGAGAAGTATTAGATTTTTATCCGTGCTACAAGATGGGCTTTTTATTAGATATATTTCAAATATAATAAACCCCTATTTTAAAATAATAAATTGATATCTACATCTAAAATAAATGTATTTATTTCCACACTAAACCGAATTTTGTAGGGGAAAATTGATGCAACGGAGGAAATATGAGTAAATAAAATTATTATGTCATTTTCTTTGTCGTTTTACTTTACTAATGCATGCATTTTTGTTGTCACTTCTGGATGTCCTTTCATTTCTGCTAATTCTGCAAATATGATTATCTCTTCGAAACATTCAGTATTTTTATCTTCAACAGGTTTTAGTGATTTTTGATTGGTTGTAGAATCTTAGAGAGACACATAATATATTTTCGATAAATTTGTCTATTATCTCTATATTTGCGCCACATTAATTTTCCAGAACTTTATAGCAAAAGGACGTATATCCCATGAAAAGATGTGTCATAGTTTCATCCCTTGATTCGTAAGAATTACAAATAGGATTTATATAATGCAGTATGCCAGTAGTTTTCAAATTTGTTGGGAGGATTGCATGAGTATATAACTATAAGAAAAATTTAATAGCTAGCAGGTGATATATCCATCTTCCAGATGATGCTCATGTCAGTGAGTTGAACATAATTGTTACATGTTTAATCCATTTTTGCTTTGTACAAAGACTGTATAGAGAAATCTCCATTTTCAGTGAGATTCCAGATGATTTTGTCATCAACATCGGCTTGAGTGGCTGTATTGAGAATAACTAAAACTTTCTCCTAATTGGAATATTCATTCATCTTGTTTATATCCCAATTCCCTCCATGAGATGAAAATAGCATCCCTCTTGAAGAAGTTGCTAGCAGCGCCAATTCTTCTTCGAATACCAAGCATGAACTACAAGGAATTGAGGTTGGTTTGACGCTAGCGCATATTAAAGGGTTCACTAAAGTTTTACCGAGGTCAGATTCATTGGCAACCACCAACTATCTGAAAGATGCAGGTATTAAACCTCCATGGACTTGCCACCATGCATGTGTGGGAATTGATTAAGAGATTAAGAGCCGAGTTCATTAGTTTCTCTACTAAATATAACCATAGAGAAGCGAATCATGCAGCGGACCATCTTGCTAGCACAAGGCATGCAGCTTTCCAAGTTACTTTGTCGAAGATATGAAGAAGATCATTATGGAAGATGCCACGGGGATAGTGTATTTCCATTAGTCGTCTTTAGTTGGGTCTCGACTCCTTTTCTTTTTGTTTTTGATTTTCTTTCTTCAATTTTCTTGTTGTTGCATTTCATCATATTGTTTACAAAAGACCATACAATCATCTGCAAAATATAAATGGCTAATAAAAGGATCATCCTTACATATTTTTGTACCAATTATAATACCATACTTTCAGTATGAATAAGAGTCTTGAAAGAGCTTCCATGCAGAAGAGGAAAAGATAGAGCGAAAGAGTATCCCATTTCCTTAATCCTTTATAGAGACTTTATAACTCACCTAGAACTCCATTAACTAAAACAACCATATTAGTAATGGATATGCATTGTTGAACCAGCTAATACCATTTATTGTTGAAGCCCATCCTCTTCATAATTGATATAAGAAAGTCCCAGTATCCACCCTGTCAGAGGTCTTAGCTATATCAATTTTGATTCGTATGGTACCTTTTTAACCTTTTTATTTTTCTACCATTTATGTTCATGTTATGGATTATCTCATGAGAAATAACAATATTTCTAGAGATTTTCTTCCAGGAATAAAACCAGATTGGTATGGAGACATGATTTTATCTAGCATGGGTTTCATTATTTGAGTATTGAGTTTGGATATAATTTTGTAGGTAGTGTTGCATAGATTGATAGGTCTGAAATGAGCAGGGGAATAGGGTTGTCAATTCTGGGTACGTATAAGGGATATAAAGGCACGTGAGGCTCATTTCCTTGAGCATATATAACTAGAGGTGAACAAATTTTATACCATGTGGACATTATCCTTACCTACAATGTCCCAATTAGATTGAAAGAAGTTTGTAGGGAAACTATGTTGAGACTAAGAGCTTTGTCTCCAATTATACTAAAGTGAATGTTCTTGATTTCTATAACATCAGGATGGTGTGTTCATGAGAATGTTATCATGGTGGGTAACGGTGGTAGGTATGAGGTTTTTATGATATCAAAGTTAAGTGTATTAGTTTCAACAATAGACATGATCTTGAAGTGGTTAGTAAAAATCTGGGCGACTTCATCTTTGTCAGTTAGCCAAGTGCCAATTAAACCTGGATGGTTTCGATTTTATTTCTTCTAATTCTGTTCATGGTAGTTCTATGAAAGAATTTGGTATGTATATCTTTTTTCTTGATTGTTTGATCTTTGCTAGGAATTTTGATAAAGTATACCCAGTGAAATTAGCAATTACAAACATACACCCGTTTTTTTTTATAATTGCTAAAATACACCCTCCATCCAAAATTTTGTTAAGGCCAACAATCACTAGATTTGACCGTCCATCAATCAAGATCAATCAACGGTTAAGATATCAAAATAAACGTGAAATTCCATATTTACCCTTTGTAGAATAAAAGGTTGTAATGAAGAAACTAGGGTTTCATTATTTCTCTCTTCCTTTTCTTCTCAATCCTCCCTGTTTTCCCCTTTCAGTATCTCGAAATCGATAGGGTGCGTTGTTAGGGTTTTCTATTTTAATTGAAGAGAAGACGAAGATCTGTTGTTGAAGTGTTAGCTTGGGTGTATAGACTTTATTGATGATGATGTGAACAATTTTTTTTTTTTTCAGTTTTATTATTTTTTCTTGATCTTAAACAAAAAAACAGATGAATTTCTTTTTTTCCTTTTTGATTTCTTTCTCTTTTTTTTTTTGTTTTGTGGTGTGTGTGTTTTGATTGGTAATTTATAGAATTCATTTTGAGCTGATAAGATTGAGATTATCCAAGTTTTTTGGTTTAATTTGTTAGATCTTGAATTGATTCTTGTTATGTGCAGAAAAATCTAGTAAGGAAAAATAAACATCGTTACTTTTGTTTAATATCTTCATTTGATTTTCTAGATTTCAGAATCCGTGATTATTCAGCTTTTATTTTGAGAAAATAGTATGTTGTCTGTGCCGTGAATGGTGTTAAAGTCTGCGGGCATCCAACTCAAAACCAATTGATAATGAGTGGAGTGACCCTTTCATATTATATTTTAAGTTCATTGTAGGGATATAAGCAATGTGTGATTATTATCCTTCACACGCCCCCTCACGTGTAGGGCACTCTCTGTGGGCCTCTAACACGTGAACATTATATGTACGGTAGCCGTTGGGCTTACTCTCGTACGGGTCTGTTTCTGATACCATGTTAAAGTCTTCGGGCATCCAACTCAAAACCAATTGGCAATGAGTGGAGTGGCCCTTCCATATTATATTTTAAGTTTATTACGGAGATATTAGCAATGTAGGACTATTATCCTTTACAAATGGTTATAAAGAGGAATTGCATGGTCTGACATTTTCTATTGGGTTCTTAACACTTGGGTATTTGTAGGTGATTGAAGAAAGAGGCTTGAAGAATTAATTTAGGGCTCTTGACCGATAAAAATCAGTGAAGAAGATGAAGAATTAGGGACTAGGGGTTAGGGTTTTTTCGGACATTACACTACAGTGAAAGCTGTACACTTAATGGCCGTTAACTGTTTAATTGAAAAAACAGGATGGAAAAGTGAAACTTAGTGTATTTTAGCAATTATAAAAAAAAACGGATGTATTTTTGTAAATGCTAATTTAAATATGTGTATTTTAGCAAAAGCCCCATTAATTGAAATCAGATTTTGAGTTCGAGTTTGAGTTTAACCTCCTTAAGTTTCCTGGAAATAATGAAAGTAGAAGAGCTATACAGGTTTTTGATTTAGCATTCTACTGCGATTTTCTTGCAGTTTTTATGATCTAACCATGGGTCAAAGAATTTAAAGGGAATGAAACCATTTTTCCAGTTGGGATCCGAGTTGAGAATCGAAATATAGGATGATGATTAGATCCTATAGCAAGGAGATTGAAGATGGTAGTATTCGGGAAAAGATGAAACCAATACTCAGAAGCAAGATCCTTATAATAATATTTGTTCATTAAGGGCTTCTCCGGATCTTATATTCGACCAAATAAAAGGGAATCCCAAGTCTATGAGATCTATTTCATTTATCTTGTTTTGGAAGCAGTTGGCTTCAGGATGGGAGCTTAATTTTTCAGAATCATGCAATATGAATTTAAAATCTCCGATAACTAACCACGACAAGTTATTTGAGATAGTAATATTTTCAATTTTCTTCTAAGTATCAATTTTTTTAGATAGCTTATAAAGACTACCGTATTAACCAGTAAAAAATCAAACAGTGAGGCTATTAGCAGAGGATATAATGTCATTGATGTTATCCTTCCAATCCATAACAAGGCCACCAACACGGCCAACAATACCGTTGGGTTCAATAAATGAAAAGTTTTTCACATCAAATAGGAAAATAATATCCAGGTTGATTTTACTGAGCGTATTATTTAGACCACGTATTTGGTATCCTTCTGATCCAGATCTTGGTAATTCCATACTATTGCAGTAAAGAATTGCCAGAAATAGAATACACGTAAATCCCTGATGACAACTGATCTATGACTCTGCCAAACTGAATAGTAAAGAGGCACATGAACCACTGAGTCACTGACGTATAGTGGCTATCATGTAGACATTAGATAAGGAGGCACATGCACCACTGAGTCACTGACGTATGTTGGCTAGAATTTAAAGTGAAAGTTGGTAGTAAGGGAGGTCATAATGTTGATAATTTGGTTGTAGCTAGTTTCATTTGTAATTGGAAATTTCACAAGGGAAAACATTCATTTTCAATCTATGAAGGGTATGCCCAAAATACTCTTATTACAACCATACAGATCAAGCTAATACAAGTTTATATAAGATGAATTCAACAATCCACCGGAATCAAATAACCTTCATGTCCGAAAAGGCTAGCTGATGCACACTGCGGGGGTCCTGATGATTTAATTTGCGGTTATTGTAACATAGAAACCTTCTCCCGCTGGTGCATTTCCTTCTACTTTCGTCAAACTGAACAAAAATAAGGAAAAATCAGTTAGAATTAATTCTCAGTAAATTACGATGTAATTGAGTTTTGACGTCATGATGATCAGGTCTACTAGTGTTACCTGAACTTTGTGACCAAGACATGCAAAAACACAGACATCAAGGCCTTGGTGAACTCAGCTCCCACACAACTCCTCATCCCACCACCAAATGGCACAAAATCTTTTGCTGATAAATTTGACCCAATGTTCTTGAAATGGAAAAAAATAAACAAATTAGTATCAACAAGCAAAAGATCTGAAACAAAAACATTAACGTAGCAGCAACTTACATTCCATCTCCATGGATTAAAGATTTGAGGGTCATCAAACTTTTTTGGGTTCATGTGAATAGCTGTAGCAACAACCATAAGTGTCCATCCTTTTGGGATCACATATCCTGCAAAATGTACGTTAATACGCACTATAGTTTTTAGAGCTCAATTCACATTTTCTTTCGTTAAAAAATTTCTATTCGACGTACCGTTTATATGGATATCTTCGATCACCCTCCTTAGAATCCCTGGGGCAATGTTGGCCATCCTAAATGTTTCATTTAGTACCTGCAGAAATTAAAATCAATGTATTTTTATAACTTTGCGTAATCAATCGGGTTTTAGTCTTGTGCCTGAATAAAGCGCGCAATGCTCGTTTTTATTATGTGTGCGGCCTTTGCTACTCTTGTATTTAGATTGCATACCTGAGATGTAAAAGTCATTGATTTAAAATCATTCCATGTAAGTGAAGCATCCATATTTTCCTTTCTTCTATAAATCGCTTCATGCTCTTCCTACAAAAACAAGGGATCAATATTGAATATATCGAGTTTTATGTGCATGAATTGGTGCAAATATAATCCTGCATAACGGCCGATGGGTAGAAAGAATGTATCTCAGTACGGACCTTTACTTCCTTGATCACTAAAGGATTTTCTGTCATTAACCTTATAGCCCTTGTCAGGTTCGCTGAAATAGATACGAAACTGGCAAGTTGAAGCCCAAACATCATATAAACCACAAATTCTTCCGTCAAGAATTCCTCCTTTTTCATGTCTTCTATGAGTTGATCAAGAAAATCACCCCGGCGCTTTTCTGGGGAATTGCTTCTCTCGTGCAGAATATCCTTCATAAGCTTTACAGCTTTTTTCTGGTTCTGTATTTAAACCATGCACAGTGATAATTAAAAATTAGTTTAAGCTAGTGTAAACTTGTTGATGAATTACATTGACAATTTACGAGATTATTACATACCTTCATACATCGGTAGAAAGCAGTGCCAGGAATGTTTAGGGGAAAGGTCATAAGACCTGAAAAGAAGTCGGTGAACATCTTACTTAAGAACTTTGATGATTTCGAAGAATCATAACCAAATAACTCCATTGACGTTAATTCGAATACCATCTGCACCGAAAATTAACCTGTTATCTATAGCAAACCATTTACGAGTGCACATGAAATCAGTAGTAGCAACAACATCTAGATGTGTTCTTACAGTTGCAATAGAAGTTTTGAGCTCAACGGACGATTGAATCGTCCAAGACTGTAAGCCTTGGTTTGCCATGACCTCAATTTTAGATAGAAGCTGATTTTTCAAAGCTTCTGTTCCGAGGTAACTTAGAATTACGTTTCTGATGTACTTGTGAATGTAAATACTAGTTGTCGATGCATTAATCGTTCCCCCGAAAATGGTAGTGAATGAATCCATGTACCACAACTCTACTAACTTCCTTTCTTGTTGCAAGATGAAATAGTTGAAATCTGGATCGTTTGATATTACCATTGGACGACCGGCTAAGCTGGTCCGGAACAACGTTCCGTATCTGGTGAAAAATGATCAATATTAGTTGTCAATGGTTAGAAATTTATATCATCATCTTATAACACATTATTACGTACCTGGCGATTCTCTTCTTGACGAAGCGTGGCATATTTAACGAGTTGCCGGGGATGAATAGCTGAATGGTCTCTCCGATGAGAGGGAACCCCATAGAACCGGGTGGTAGTTTTCCATTACATTTGGGGTTACTCCATCTATACAAATAATGCGTTAATCTGACTATGCACAAAGCTATAAAACATACACCAAAATAGTACATATCCATGATTTGCTGATCTAGAAATATAGCTTATCTCTATCTTCTATACTTACATCTTCTACTGAAGATATATACATTGATTACCTTCTTCTTTTGTCTCTATTTCATCCGTACATTGATTACCAATAGCGTTGTGCATACCAGCTGACTGACTGATTTTTAATTCATTGGCCACTTCAATTCCCCTTCACACAAATGTCCAATGGACAGAAACTCAAGGCCCACTATGCTTAAGTTTTGTTCATCTAGTAGGTACCAAGGGCAAGAGGTACTGTGGCATTCTTCACGCACGATGTGACACTTTGAGTGGCATAAACGTGGTGATAATGGATTGAATAACTCACCCAAATTCTGTAAGAAAAACAGTATAAACAATTTCTTGTTTTGATCATTGACAAAAAAAGAAAAGAAAAGAAGGGTTCTGCTGCTTTTGTATTAAAACACATAAAATGCTTTTTTTTTCCTTCTTTTTCCCTTTGGTTTGTGAATTTTTCAAGTTTTCTATAGTTTTAGTTGAGGTGGAAGGAGGAGAAATGAGTATGTTTGTACCGTCAAAAATCGGTACATTTGGATGAGAGGATATACATAGTATGGCCCATTTAACTGATTTCATCCATAGCAGATTAAGATAAA
The DNA here is from genome assembly GCA_023531435.1 of Papaver californicum. Lineage (NCBI taxonomy): Eukaryota > Viridiplantae > Streptophyta > Magnoliopsida > Ranunculales > Papaveraceae > Papaver > Papaver californicum. Next base: position 13,343 of record JAJJMC010001963.1, on the reverse strand, counting down.
TTCAAATCCAAGATGGTTATCGGGACAACTATAAATTGATCTCAACCAAAACTCGATAAGATAAGGTCAAATCCCGGAGGTTATTTGAATATGGATTCGGCCATAATCATAATTAATGATAATTAATATGGCCATAACCATAATTAATAAAATCTGCTTCATATAGGAAAAAAGAAAAAGAAATAAAAGAGAGCTTCAAGTCAATAAAGACCGAGTAGATTGACTTAGGAACAACAATTTAAATAAGGAGCTCTGTTGTGGAGTTCAGGCCTAGCCATTAACCAAAAAGTGATAGGAACGACGGAACCTATGACTGCAGAAACCCATTTTTTTAGGTTCTCCGCCAAAGGTTTCTATATGTCATAATATTAGCTTTAATTAATATTCTAAAGAAGTCCCCTTTTTTTTGGTATGTAAGTTGAGCATGCTCTGTTTTTCTGTGTTAAGGAGGCAAACTTTAAAAAGTGGAGTGGTGCATATCCTTACGAGGTGGAATAGCCGTTTTTTATCTAGCCTTATTATTTTCTGCCCATAAAAAGGCTAAATTCCACAATAAAGATACATATTCTTAACTCAACCTCTTTCTCATCCACATATTAATAAAGGTACCAAATTTGTATATTAGTAATTAAAATTAGTAATGGAAATGTGACCCTTACTGATTTGCAACCCAAAATTTCAGTTACTAAAATTTAGTAACGGCCCACCGCTGTTACAAATTTCATAACAGCTCATTGTGTGCTGTTATTAGCAACAGCTGAAAAAACTCGTGTGCGACGAGTGTGTGCATGGTAACACTTGAGTGTTCTGTTTCCGCCCCATAATTGATTTTCTCTTTAACTGGAAATATTATTCCACCCTTTTTTTACCTAACCCTAAGCCCCATTTATCTTATCTTCTTCTTTCACTTCACACATTCTTTCTCGCCTCTGTATAAAGACTTCATTCTTCCCCGTTTTCAACTGCTCAAATTAAAAGCACCAATTCTCTTTCTGTCTGCAGAACCCCAAAGCCAATCCCGAATTATCGTCGTCGTCGAAGAAGAAGATGACCAGTATTATGGTGTGTTACCTATTATTTTTGTTGGGATTTTAACAGACCGGAAAACTTTTTTTTATTTTTTCCAATGGGTCGGGTTTCGGTCCATTAGGCAAACTCCAACTTTCTGATACGCCACTTGAAATACCGGGCTTTCAAATCTTTGGGACCAATTCAAACAAATGTTCATCGATTTATTTCAAATTGTTTTATAAGCGTGCAACCATAAATTTTATATTTCAAGAGTCATCGAATCCTACATATGATTCCCATCGTTTCATTATGAAGATATAATGTCTCCGGCCAGAGTAGTCGGATACCAGCCACTGTTACAACTAACGGTCTTCCGAGTTGCCACTCGTAAGTGAGAGCTAGCAGGCCCGACAACGCACACCGTTCCAGCGACGGGTGGGGATGATCAGTCCCTTTGTCTACCACCTCTCCAACGACGGTCTTCCGGATAGCCACCCGTAGGTGAGAGCCCCAGTGGGCCTGGCAATTCACAGTACTAGGTCAAGCTCAACAGACCATCTTTTACAAATGATATGAACTACTCAAGAGAGTTAGTAATCATTTCCAGATCAATAGTATGAACTGTCATCATAAACAACAACCATTCTTCTCAGATGATATGAATTGCATCTAAATGGCAACAATCATCTCCAAGTCTTATTTGTTGATATGAGTTGGTATCCAACAATCACCCTTTGTTTCTTATTAGATGATATAAACAACCTCGAAGAGGTTACAATCATCTCTCAAGGTAGTATGAACAGTCAGTAAACTAACTGTAACTACCTCTTACCAGCGATATAAATTGCTAAGATTGCAATCATCTCCGAATAGATGGTATGAACTGCTTGGCAGTAACCAACTCTTTCCTGACAATATGAACAACCTTAAGCAGTTGTGCTGAACCACATAGCAGCTGCCTACGTATCCTCTCTGTTGCTTGAAGGGATCAAGCACGACCCTAATTCATCTATTTTTATTCAGATATTATGAACTACCACAACGATAACAACTATCTCTCATTTGAAGATATGAACTACCTCATTTAGGTAGCAATCTTCTCTAAAAATGGATAGTATGAATCGCATCGCAACAACTATCCCTAATTTGTCACATGACCTAAGATACTTGCTTACTATATATGTTGATAAAATTAGCAGAAACCCACAACTGAATACCATTGAAAGTAAACAATTAAGTATTATTTAGTGGATTACTTAGCAGAGAATTAGCAATTTTCCTTGCTTAAATCAAGAAAGATAAAGGTCAGAAGAGAGGGTTGGGGTGATAAGAACTTCTAATGGGGTGCCTTTAACATTATTTAATCCTGAACTCTCAGTCATATCTATGGGTGCATCTGAGGGTGTCTTAAATTTGAAACCATGAACCAAACGAGCCAGAGTTAAGTGCACAATTTGTAGTGAGAACGAGCTCGCCGGACAGATTCTTCTACCGGATCCGAAAGGCATTAGCTTGAAATCTTGAGGTCCTATAGCTGTATTCAGGTGCTCATCTGTGAGAAATCTCTCTGGCCTGAATTCTTCTGGGTCTGACCACACCTGTGGATCACGATGAACCTTCCATATATTGACGATTAAATGGGTTCCTGCAGGAATGTGGTAGCCAGCTATAGTACAATCTGCCATGGATTCGCGAGGAGCTGATTGTGGACCGGGTGGGTATAGTCTCATAGTTTCCTTGACAATAGCCTGTAGATACATGAGGTTCTTTATATCTGACACTTCCACTTGCCGTTCCCTGCCTACGTGCATGATCACCTCAGCTTCGGCTTTTTCCAATACGTCTGGATGGTTCACTAGTAAACTTAGAGCCCACAATAAACTGGCCATGACTGTGTCCGTTCCTCCCAGGATTAGAGTCTGCGTTCCACAAATTTTCGCAAGATTGTGGTCAGTACATTGTATATGGATGGATATAAGCGAATGAGAAATATAGCTAGGTACGTACCAAGCACGTCGACTTGATTATAGTATCAGCATCTACAGACTCAGATATCTTTGCGTGAACGTTATTATCGTCAAGTATGGAGAGCATTATATCCATGAAGTCCTGCTCACTTGACCCTTCTTTGGATTGCAATGAGGAAATCTCCTTCTTCATTTTATGTTCTTTCAACCATCCTTGCAGCAATACATCAAGTTCTCCTCCAGTTTTTTTCATGTCTCTCTCAAATCCTCCCAAGTCTAACCACCTTAGACAAGGTAAGCCATCCGACGGCACAAACCGAGCCAACCTAAAAAATTCTCTGACAGCCTTTTGACACCTCCTAGCTCGATCCACTTCATCATCACTGGCAGAACAACTGCCCAAGTATCGTTTCCCGACGATAAGTTTCAAAGATATGTTTATTGTCAAATCCGAAAACCACTGCTTCATATCCACTAAAGACTTTACATTCAAACACACCTTATTGTGTAGTTCTTCAATGGATGTTTTGATCTCAGAGTCCCAAACATGCTTTAAGAACTCTAGCTTAGATTGTGAGAGAAACTCACGGTTTACTATCTTCCGCAGTTCTTGCCAATATGGTCCATAAGGTGCGAAACCAAAGACAAGATTGTCGTAACCCATGTACTTTAGAGCTACTGAAAGTGGTCGAGACATGAAAATTTTATCATTAGTAGTGAAACACTCTTTCGCTACCTCCCAACTGCTAATAACAAGTGCCTTATGCAGACCGAGTCGGATGGTAAAGGCTGCACCATACTTGTCAGCAATGTCTCCCAAAATTCTAAAGAGAAGCTGGTCTTTTCCAACCAGCAGATGAAGATGACCGATTAGAGGCCATGAACCAGCTAGCTCCGGTGGCTGTTTTGATTTCACCTTATCAATTCTCGAGATATATTGCATTATATGGCGGTACAGTGAAACAAAAGATAAGACTGCTGCTACTGTAACCAACAATGTAGTAGTTGTTGAAAACTTGAAAGGAATAAAATCCATAGCTGCAGTTAACATATCAAAGGCTACTAACTCTAGCATCTTCTATTTATAGAGCTAGTTTTCTCTGGATTATGTTCTTTGCGGTGCACGGTGGAACTGTCTATCAGAGATTAGTCCCACAACTCTATGAATAATGCAGTTAGCCCATTATTGTAAAGTGCTGTCATTTTGGTTTTATCAAGAGTCGATCCCATATCTTTGTATGTGTACATACACTTGGGTAGTGGGAAGTGAACTTGCGCAAAAATGTCTATTTGATTTTTATAAAATAAACCTAGTAATGGGCATTACGGAAAGTAAAAGCACAACCAAGTCATTTCGAAGGTGAGGAAAAAGGTGGAAGACCAAGCGTATTGATTTTACAGATATAATAAAAAAATCCAAAAATAATAGAAAAAGTGCAACCCTAGCATAATAAAATCTGCATTGTGACCCGTAAAATGACGGAAGCAATGATGTGTACAGAATCAATCACCATGATCTGATTAATGCACTTTGCTTAAATTTACTGCGTCTACATTAGTCCATGTGAAAAACGGGCCATATACCAGCTGATTGCATATGACATGTTTAGACTTGTTGGTACCATTGGGATTAAGATAGGGCTTGTGGTCCTAGCTAGCTAGCTAGGGATGTTACCCTTTCGTATAGAAATATCTTCACTTTCGATCGATTGGCACAACAAGTACTTGATTTGATTATCTACCTTTGATTTCCAAAAAAAAATTCATATTTGGTATAACAATAATTGATTATTTCTTAATGTTAATTTCTCTCTATATGCACAAAAGAACACAATGCTCTGTGATAGCATGTGAATTTGTGATGACCTTATCTTTTAAGGAAATAATTATTTGTAGTGTACTTAATACATTGCTGCATTTCCTCGCTAAAAATTGGAGTAATTGTTTTTATGAATGGTTAATTAGTACAATATTAATTAAATATATCAGTTTTCAGACTAGTAAGTGTTAGATTTAAATTATCGGAATAGATTCCGTGATTTAAATTTGGATGTTCGTGCTTAAACAAAGTATATCAACGGGTAGGGCTGTTAACGGATGCTATCGAAACGGATACTGGCTCAGTCGGTTCCGTTTACGATAAGTCTTATCGGATATCCGATATCCGATAAGTTCCGACGGAATCTTAAATTTCAAATCGGATTCCGTTTCGATAATTTTATCGGATATCGAATATTATCCGATAAATATCTGATAGCTGATATAAATCTTAAAACCTGTTTTTTCACTTCAAATTTTTCAGTTCATTTAAGCATTTCCAGTTCTTAATTCAGTTCAAACACATACAAAACACAGACAAATGATCACAGTTTATAAATTACATGTTATATTGTTCTTGCAGCAAAAGAAAACACAAAGAAACTGAAATTTGTACTAGCATTGTCATTGACTCATTGAGATACAGCCTGCAATGCAGCTTTCAAAGTACATCTGCATTTCAAAGAAACTAAAATTTGTTAGTTGGCAGTGCAAGAAATATGAAAGTAAAGGAACTGATGAAGTTGAGGTACCCAATTGATTTGATGTTCTTTGACTTTGTGACATCACCCTGAATTGAACAGAATCACACATGTTAGTTCAATACAGGCTTACATTGCCAATACAGACATAGTATTACAGACACACAGTGAGACAGACTTGGCACAGACAGCATATGAAACAATCTAAAAGAGAAACATCCTAGTTATACCAATTCCAGATGGAGACAATATGAAAATAAAATCCTCAAAATCAACAAGAAAGAACTAAAATCATGCCAAAATGGATACATATACCCTCTTCTAAACATCATACAAGCAAGACAAATTTTTAAATAAACATGAAACCTATCGCAGACATAAAGAAGAGACTAATTTTACCATCAAAGCAATATTGCTTCTCATCTGTCACTATTTTAGATGAGTTCAAACCCTTAATATTTCTCCTTCTCTACTACTTTCCTAGAACCTAAGTTAGAGAACAATACTTTTGTGATTCTCTACATAGACAACATATTCATTGAATACACAATATTTTTACTTGTCTACAAATTATTATAGTATTTCATATCTCTCAAATGACAATGTTCTTTTCACTATGACGGTTCTGTATCCAAAATTCTCAACACTCAATGCTTGTACCAGCCTACTATGTACTAACAATATACCTGTCTAGTTATCTAACACATATATAAGGGCTATTAGTATGTTACCTGGTAAAGCCACAACTCCTGAAATCTCCTAGTGTTTTAGCCTACTACTGTCCTTATCAACAACAACAGGAGTTGCTGCATCAACCCTACTTTCCATTACTTGACTATCACCATTAATGGTAGGTTTCCTCAAGTTGGAATCACCGAAATACTATATGTCTAGATCCTACTTGCACAGAGTAGTGCAGAAAATGGATAGAAAATAAACAGGGGTTCAATCCAATTCATCAAATCATAACACTAAAAAAAATGACAAGTAACAATTCTAAACTTTAAGCAAAAAGAACCCAATTACAAAAAAGGTACAGGACAAACTAAGAACCCTAATTACGAAAAAAAAAACCAAATATTTTTGATTAACCCTAATTTCCAAAAAAAAAAAACCAAATATTTTTGGTTTCATAAAACCCTAGTTTCAATTTTGTATCATTCTAACACATAACATCATAATCAAAGAAGAATAAAGAGAGAATATCATACAACATACCTATTCAGTGGTTTCTTTTACTGGTGTGATGGTAAGGATTCGACTATTCTGCTTCTGTACTTCTGTTGTGGCGATAGGGGAAAAAGAAGGTGGTGGTGATGGAGTGGTGATGTTGAGAGAGATGGTGGTGAAGAGAAAGCCGAGACCGAGAGAGATGATGGTGGTGAATCTCCTATTCTGTTCACTGAAGAAGAGGGGGAGGAGGAAGAGAACTACTGAACTAGAGAAGTGACGAAGAAGAGGGGGTAGGTTTAGTCTTTACTCTTTACTTACGACTCTTATCGGTGTCGGATGTTATCGGACGGATACTGGCTAAGCCGGTTCCGTTACGATAACACGAAAATATCTGATAGAATATCCGTTTCCGACATCCGATATCCGTTATATCGGATAATAGCCTATAGAATCCTGGATTTTCGAAAACGTCTATCGAATTTCGGATTGGGATTGACATCCCTATCAACAGGATGGTGGTGATTTTGTATAAAGCACGTTTATTTTATTTTTTAATTTTCCTTTTTAACAAGCGTCGAGGCGGGATTTTTTGAGCATCTAATTTATCTTTGGGTAGATTAAAACCATGGACCTTCTGGAAAGAGAAAGCTTATATTAAAAGAAAAAGGCAAAGCCAAAATATATCAGTTACAAAGAGTTATTACATAAGAAGAATAGAACCCAGTTATATATAATCTGACTAGGAACTATATATTTGAAGGTCTATAAATCAAAACTCCACAAAACAATGGTTTGCTTGACCAAAACCATTATTTCATCCGAGGTTCTATTCTTACTCCGCAAACTTTATTATTTCTTTCCTTCCAAATCGTTCGTAAGACAACATAGTAAAGAATATCCCACACTTTTTTTCCTTTCCCTTTTAACGCATTCCAATCCCGGACTTTAAAAAAGTATAAGACAGCAGGTTTAATGACTATTTTAAATGACCGCAAAATAGTCATGAATTTCTTTAAGTTTATTAGATTTGAATTCCTAAACAAAAAGTTTCACACACTTAGCTGATATAGCAGCTAAACATCGTAGAACTTCTAGAAACAATGGCGAATGATTTAATTATATCCCAGATTTTCCTGGTAAAAAAAAAAATTACAGATTTTTATATTTGGCAAAACAATAATGCATCATTTGTTAAAGTCAAATTGTCTTTGTATGCTCAAAAGAACACCATACTCTTTACAGCCTGGTGATAACATGTTAATTTGTACTTGGACATTGTCTTAAGGAAATAATGATGTGTACCTAATACATCGTGGTTTTTTATTTTGGCACTTCTTTGGGATGAAAGGTTTTTGGTATAAGAGTGAGGTCTACGGATGGAGTGCTCTTATTTAAGGTGAATGAGTTTCACATAAAGAGGATAAATCAGATCCTATTACAGGTAGAGTAAAGAAAGTTTTTCACCTAAAGGCTATCATACACTCCTTTAATCGAAGGAGTGGTCTTCGGTCTTTACTAGACGGGTGAACTTCAGATGTCAGGATAAAAGTTTTTTTCAACGGCTATGATCGATCCATCCAATGACTTTGATTTAGGAAAATATATTTCAAAGCTAGACGGGGAAATTTCACCCGTCTAACTAAGCTAGAAGGTGAAACTTCATCCGTCTAGCCTCTTTTTCTCCACTATCCTATAGTATAAAAATCCCTTTTTTACCTAGTCATTAGTTTATTTAAAAAAAAAAAATATTTAAATAGTCTAGGAAAGTAAAAGAAGAACTAGAGAGAACAGAAATCGACTCAGTAATTAAGATCTAAGATCACTATATACTCCTTCCTAGGATTTTATTCTAGTATCCTAAAACTCTAAATTTAATATTTTTCTACAACACTTACGATATCATCTTTATATTTTATCTCAGAAATATAATTTCTTTTATAAAACATTTTTATCCGAGAAATAAACTTTTTTTAAGAAAATATAATAAAAAATGTTTAAAGAGTTTTATGGAAAGCATAGATGGAAAGAATTACCATCCCAATAAATTTTGTTCAGTTGGATTAAAATATCAAAACACGGTCATTTCACGCGATCATAACAAAAAAATAAAAAATCTCACTTTGGCATGTGAGGCTATGGGAAGAGTTAGCGAGCGGATTACGATTTTTCCTCTCTTTTTCGCTCATTTTGCTGCCTAACAAAAATTGGCCAAAATTCCTTTATAAGCACATACACACAGTGTTAGTACCAGAAGGTATATCTGATTTTGAAGTATACAAACAAAGAACTTAATCAACCATTTTCCATGGAGAATACCCAAGATCAGAAGAAATTTTGGAATGCTCAAGATCATCCTTATAATAATCCTCACATAGCTATCCTTCCATGTCCTGGTATGGGTCATCTCATTCCTCATCTTGAATTAGCTAAACGTTTATGCAATTTTCATAGTATCCAAGTGACGTTTTTCGTATACTTAACCGAAGCTTCTGCTGCTCAATCTCGATACCTTACCTCACATCCTCTTCCAGGATCTCTTCATGTTCATCACCTTCCGTGCAGAGACATTTCTCCTTTTGTAACCGATTCTACTGATATTTTAACTCGTGTCTGTATAATCATCCGTGAATCTCTTCCTGATGTCGAATCCTACATTGTTAGGAGTCACGATAAGAAGTACACTAGCATTACTGCCCGCCCCGTAACTGTTCTCGTTGCGGATTTTTTCGGTACAGACAGTTTTGATATCGCTGACAAAGTTAGGATCCCTAAATATATTTTCTTTTGCTCTCCAGCTGATTTGCTCGCCTTCATGATATATCTACCCATACTTGATAGCCAAGTGCAAGGTGAGTTCGTTGATCTCAAAGAGCCAATTCAAATCCCTGGTTGTAGGCCACTTCAACCAAGGGACCTTGTTGATCCGGTCAGGAATCGCATGACTGATGGGTATAATTGGTTCTTACACCATGCAAGCCGGTTTCTGTTGGCCGATGGATTTCTCTTAAACACAAGCCAAGATCTTGAGCCTAAGACTATTAAAGCACTGCAAGAAGATCCAATTTTACGACAACTAGGTAGCACGCGTGTATATCCAGTTGGTCCGCTTATTAAGCCATCATTGGCGACAGCAGTGAAAGATGAACATTATATCATGACATGGCTTAACCAGCAGCCGGAGGATTCAGTGATTGTTGTATCGTTCGGCAGCGGTGGGACATTATCAGCTGAGCAGACGACAGAGTTAGCGTGGGGTTTAGAACTGAGTCGGAAACGGTTCATATGGGTCGTTCGGAAACCAGTAGAAGCGAACGTTGCAGCCTCGTTTTTCAGTGTGGGTAACGAAGAGAACAATCCTAACGAATACTTACCTCATGAGTATCAAAATAGGATCAGTGGAATAGGCTTGGTGGTACCTTCATGGGCACCACAAGAGGAATTACTCAGTCACTCATCAGTAGGTGGGTTTCTAAGTCACTGTGGTTGGAATTCAACATTAGAAAGCATATGCCATGGTGTGCCCATGATAGCGTGGCCGTTATACGCAGAACAACGGAGTAACGCTGCAATGCTTGAAGAAGAGATTGGAGTTGCGGTGAGAGTTAAAGGTAGTGAAAATGGAGTTGTGGGTAGAGAAGAGATTGAAAGATTAGTGAGGTTGTTAATGGATGAAGGAAATGAAGACGGTGATCATAAGTGTTTCCGTTTGAGAAGTAGAGCTAAACAACTTCAGACATTAATGATTCAAGCTATGAATGAAGGAGGGTCTTCTTACAATTCACTATCAGAGGTTTCCGATGACTGGAAAACAAGTACTAGTTGTGTGTCATTTGATTAGAAAATTAATTGCTTTATTATTATTATACTTGTATGTTTTTACTTACATTATTGCATGAGTTTGGACTTTGGAGTAAAACTCGCACAATATTATCGTGAACTTCATTTATAATAAAACTGTGTGAAAATTAGAAAGGTGATAAAAAAAATAAAAAAAATAAAGAAATATCAATTATTAGTCCTGTCCACTCAACCATTAGGTTAAGATCAAGTCAAATGAAGTCAATTGACCAGTTACGAGGTGTTTTTTTAATAAATAAAGCAGGTATTAAACCAGAAGTTATATGACATCACAAATTATAAACAACAGGACCAACTGTAAACCACTTCTAAACAGGACCACGTAACATCTTCCTAGTAACAGAATCTCGGTTAATAGAATCATTTGTACCAGAATTCATAAGAACCAGTAAAAATAATAGTAACACCTAATATACGGGAGAAACCACTTACAGTAGTAACAGTAACATCCGTTTACACATGAGAAAGCTTGGATCGTTGAATCATGATCCACAATCCTAGAACAGATTTTAATTTTTTTCTAAAGACCATGTCCTTTTAAGGATAGTTTATCAGAATCTTTGTCGGTCGGAATACTTAGAACTCGCAGAAAGACTGACAACTGCTGTACATGTAATGACCCGATTCTCCACCGATATTGTCCCCGCTTAGCCACTGCGGTTATCCGACAATGTAGGGTTTTCAACGGGTATCGCTACGGTTATCCAGCAGCAGCTTCCCAGGAGGTCACTCATCCCTGGATTACTCCATCCCGAGCACGCTAACTGCAGAGCGTTTTGCCAACTCTGGAGCCAACTGCGCTGAAAAGGCCTCAGTGTTACGAAAGGACAAACCATTACTTATATTCCGATTCGGGTATTACAGTACATGCCGAAAAAGTTCATCACCAGCCTTGGGGCCGTCTAACAGATAGTGATCCAAACATAAGAAAACCATCACAGAGAAATTGACCTGACCCAAATGAGAAAGTAGCATACCAGACCTGATAATCATAAAACTAAACCTATTTTTCGAATAAAAATATGATCTAATTAAAACTAGATCAAAGATAAAGAGGATTCAGATTACATCTGTAATTGTTGATTAAAACTGATCTAAACACAGTAGCTGGATATGCTTTTGATGCTGCGATTTTCTCGTAAAGTGGTGCTGAAAATGGTGACATGCCTTGATCTATTACCTTCATCAGATCCCAAAGCATACTTGCCTTGATCTATTACCTTCATCATGAACGGTTATTGATTATAGATTGATGGCTAGGATGAAGAGTAATCAATGATCAGGATAATTCGGTTTATACGGACGGATTTGGTCGGTTTTTATACTAAATCCGTGAATCGAACCATCATGAACGGTTATTTAATTTGAAAACCATATACCAAGCCACAACGGTCAGGTTTGGTTAAATAAATCGTAGTTTTATCGGGTTCGGTTTCTCGGGTCAGTTCCTGTGCATACCTAAGAAGAAAAAAAGCGTGAAGTATTATCGATCTAGTTGATGGGGTATGTGTTTCTGATAAGATCTTTTTAAAGATCAAGAATTGTAATAGGAGAAACAAGAAAAAGAAGGGAAAATTGCAAAAACTGCTGGACAAAATATGAAAGATAAAAACAGGAAATGGGTATCTTTCTATTAAACGTAAACGTGACATTACAAGCGAGCTAATCCAGTTTATATCCTCACTGGATTAAGCTTAAGAAACTAAAAAAAGAATTAAGCCGACTAAGACTATCTGACTAATCTGACTAGGATTTATCGCACATGTCCTGCCAGGTGGGACTTCCGCTGCCTCTGGCTAACGACCCAGATGATGGCACCCTTACTTGCGAGATAGGCACCCAGGTTGCCCAGTTCTTATCATTTCCCCCTCCTTAAATCCTCCTTGTCCACAAGGTGATTAAGCATGATTTTCTTCACCAAACTCAGGAAATTTATTTAAGAAGGAAGAAGAATCCTCCCATGTAGCGTCTTTTTCACTTTCGCGAACCCATTGAGTTATCCATTTTGTACACACGACTCGATTACCTTCAGAGTTTCTTCCAAATACTAATTTCCTGCCCAGAATTTTAAGAGGAACATCTTCTGGATTATCTGCTAAGGATGACAGATATGCACAGGTTGCACTTGTGGCCCAAGTTGCTTCTTCAAACAACTAACATGAAAAACTGGGTGCATTCTGCTTTGAGGAGGTAGCAGTAGTTTGTAAGCCACTTTCCCTACTCTTTGGATCACCTTGTATGGACCAAAGAACCTTGGTAGCAACTTGTGGAAAGAATGCCCTGCTAAATAACGCATCTGATAAGGTATAAGACGCAAGTAGACCATGCGCTGCTGAGCCATCTGTAGATTAGTGAGTAACAATTGTAGCATTTGGTCTCTGGATGTCAATTCTTCCTCTATAGACTCTACTCTTGTTGTGCCCACTTTATGTAAATGAATGAGTGGAGATGGATACCCATATAAAATCTGGAATCGGGTCAGGTTAGAGGATGAATGATATGATGCGTTATAGCTCCAATCATCCCAAGATAACCACTTCACCCAAGAATGGGGAGCATGAGAAGTAAAGCATCTCAAATAAGTTTATATGCATCTATTTACCACCTCTGTCTGGCCATCAGTTTGTGGGCGAAATCCTGAACTCATACTTAGTTTAGAACCACTAAAAGTAAAAAACTCCTTCCAGAAATGACTTAAGAACACTGGATCCCTGTCACTGATGATGGAAGTGGGCATACCATGCAATTTTGAGACATTTTCTATATAAACTTGTGCTACTGAGGTAGCTGTGTAAGGATGGGATAATGCCATGAA
>JAJJMC010001957.1:221235-234262 GCA_023531435.1 Papaver californicum | reverse complement strand
TCAGCTGTTACACCATTATTCAACTTTGTAATCGTTATTTTGAGCAATGAAGAGGTCTTTTGAGCAAGTTTTCTCCACCATGAGCTAAGTATATTTACTGGGATGATGGAGGAGGTTTATCTTTCAATTTTATGTGGTAAGTCTATTTTTAATTAATTATTTATAATTCTTTTATTATTATTTGCATGGATTTAAATTAGAAAAAATGGTTTTTATTAAATAGTTGTGTTCTCTTTTGATGGGTCATGCTTAGTTAATTACTCTTGATGTCCCATGCTTAGGATTTACAATTATTCTTCTAGAAAACATATTTTTGGCAAACATTGAATTAAATTGTTAAAAAGAATTACATGATTAATCACATAAATTGTTAGAAATAACTGAACCCTGATTCCTAGTTTTCTCCATATTTTCTAAAAATCTTCTCTAGTTTATTTTCCTGATTTTTATTAAATTAGATTACATCCAATATTTTCTAAAATCGTTACCTTCACAAGTTCGAGAATCGAACACTTTATTTAGGCTTAATGCAAAGAATTTTACCCTAGAAGAAGATTTATCCCTATGTCGAAACATAGTATTACATTATCCATCAAGGGGTCATGAACGTCGGATGAATGGTTCAATGAGCATGCAATGGTTAGAACATATCCATGCTAACTTTTGTAACGAAACCGGTAACCAACAACCGGAACAGAGCATGCCTTTTTTGTCGATATATGGAATCACAAAGAAAGTACTAGAATTTTCTTCTTTAACCGCTAAGGTGAATGAAAGAAGAATTAGGAATGAAACTGATGATGAAGTTGTTACCAGAACTCTGGAGGAATGGAGAAGATGAAAACGTTCATATTTCAGGTATAAACCTCATTTCGAGATCCTAAGGGTGATGGAAGAATACAATCCTTTTGTGTTGATTATTCTCCGAAGAAGTGAAGAGCGTCGTCCCGGTCGTCATACGACCCGTTGAAGGTTTGATAATAAGTTTGCTTGAGTCTTTAAATGTAATCTACTGATTTATTATGTTTTATTTCCTTTAATGTTAAGCGATGTATGCCTTTTCGGTTCAATGAAATGATTTATAAAAAAATTAAGAAATCCAATTTGGGGCTACTTATTATAATAGGTAGTTTAATAATTTCTTAAACTACCGATTGTGAGAATCGGTAGATTATGGTGTACCCAAAACTTCCGATTCATTATATTAGTTCGAACTTAGTGTACATATTTTCTGTACACTCTTGTTACACCAGGCCTCAACGGTTATTTTTTTTGAAAAAAAGAGCCGTTAAGACTATAATCTATATAAGGAGGGTGACCTCTTCCCATTTATGCACCTCCAATACATTTTAACTCTCCAACTTCGAAGAAATTATTGGCTCAACCTATTCTCAACTAAAACATCAACTTTTTTTCATTTCTTTTCCTCTACCGATTTTTCTACTCCTTCTACCCTTAAGTACTCCATTGAAAATGGCTGCAAAATCTTTACCTAAACAACCAAAGAAGGGAAAGGAAAAGATGGTGATAGATGAGTCCAAAATCATCGAAATCAATTCGTCAACCGATTCCGAGACAACTTACTATGTTTTGGATCCTCGGTGCATTTTAAGGGACAAAGACTTGTCAAGCATAAACCCATACTACAATGAAGCTGGAGAGTACATAGGTCCATTTCGGGCTGATCCTAAGGGGGACGAGAAGAAGAAGAAGAAGCCGGTTGAAACTAGGACCAAGTCAAGAGTAACAAGGAGTGGAAGAATTTCATGAGATCAATGAGATTGATCAATTTGAACTTCTATGATGTGTTTTGTTTCCTTTAATTCAGATGTTTTTAGTTTTTTTAAAACATGTTTAATGAACAATATGTAGTAAGTTTATTTGAACAAGTTTTTCTCCGGATGTTGAATTAGTATTATGAAGTTAGATGTTAAGTAAAATCGACATATTCGGTAGATAACTATGTTTCTAAACTACCGATTACGTACAATCGGTAGTTATTTATTTCTCGTGGCTACCGAATATCCACAACCGGTAGTTATTTATGTCCACTAACTACCGATTGTTGCAATAAAAGTCCTGGACAACAAAACCATCATAATCGGAAGATAAAATTGATCTTTAAACTACCGATTACAAAGTTAAAATTTTTAAATTTTAATTCATTATATGTTTACAATCGGTATATATATATTTTCAATACCTACCGATTGTGAAAGATGAAGAGTTCAAAATTTTGGAAGTTTTGAGAAATTCAATTTGGGGCAACTTACATAATCGGTAGTTTAAGTACTCCATTAAACTACCGATTGTACAATCGGTAGGAAAATAAATCACGATCCTACCGATTGTACAAAACTAAAACTCGAAAAATCAATCTAAAACACTCTCGATTTCTAATCCAAAACTAACTCAAATCATTTTCTAATAACCAAATTAATCAACTAATTAATCAAAATTAACATTAATTAAGTAAGGGTAGATTAGCCATTAAAGAAAATAGATGGATAAGAGATGTATTGAGATTACTTCAAAATGACCTTATTTTGTCTTATTAATCGTCCCTAATTAGTTTTTGATAGCTCTCAAAAAAGTCAGGTATATTTGAGACCATGAGCAAACTCTCTTAAAAAAATTATGTATTTTCTTACTTTCAGATTTATATCTGAATTCTTTATGGCTTGATAGATTTCGTCGTTTCGATGTGATTATTTATAGAATTATTGTTGCTTGATAATTCATATCTATCTTATCTTTTTCATTTCCTTTGATTTTTCTTCATTAGAAATCTTTAAGATCATTCTCTATAATGTTAGCAAATAAAAGTTAGATTAGGGCCTTACATCAGAAACCCCCTAAGGCTGTGTTTTTTTTTTTGGGGTTAAGCATTTGCTAGTGAAATGTTGTTCAAATCTTTTGTTAATTTTGCATTTATTCGGATGAAATTTGTTTCCAAAGATACTTAACACGAACTGTATGCAGTATTAGATGATGTACATGCCCTATATTAAATTGTTATATGTGTAGTCGTCTTTAATGTTTGTTTGGATTATGACTTCAAAAGAAGCTACATTGTCTTTGTTCAAAGATGTTAATGAAGTTCATGCCGATTGGTTTTAAGTGCATTAGCCATATTGATGGCAGTTCTTGCACCAGGCTGTTATAAGTAAGTTGCAATTCTTAGATATGCGAACTGATTTTACTTTATACAAACACGATTTATTTACATATTGATGTCAATAAAAATCCTCTATATGACTGATGCACGTATTGATATATTTCTATATAAACAACTATTAAGCCAACTTACGTTAGGAAAGGTACACCACTGTCTTAGCTCAACTGGTAGAGCACACGGTGTTTAGCCGTGTAAATATGGGTTCGACTCCCGCATATGGTATAGTAATTTGATTCAGCCAAGACATTCTATTCTTTTGATTCCTATTTTATCTCTGTAATGCGCAGTGTGACATAGGCATATAAGAAATAGCATTTGCACAACATGTATGTGTTGTGCATTTCAGTTCTATACAATATAGATTCTCAAGGTGCAGCTGAAACTTTTAAGGATACAACAGAGAAGATTGGTGTTCTTAAGAAGAATGAGTTCGAGATATATAGATAGAATCCTGATGTGCCATCGTCAAAGCCATATCTCCAATCTTATTTTCTTGACCTCACTACTTGTGGCCCTATGGTGTCAGATGCACTCCAATATGTGGTTCATGCTCTATGAACATTGATGGCGTTAATACTGTTGCTTATTTAAAGCCCATTGATACTGATACAGCTAAGCTTATATTTATTACTCCTCTTCCTTATATGTTTGTTATCAAAGACTTTGTTGTTAATCTTACCAATTTCTATAACCAATACAGGTCAATTGAGCCATGGTTGAAGACGAAGAAGGCATCACCCAAAGGAAGAGAGCATAGACAGTCCCCATCAGATAGGAAAAAGCTGGATGGATTATATGAGTATATTTTGTGTGCTTGTTGTAGTACATCTTGTCCTTCGTAATGGTGTATTATTATTAATCTAAAGCAAAAATTGTATGATAAAAAAGAAGAAGAGTGATGTCCTTTTTATAATGCCAAACAAGCTTATTTGCGTAATGACTTAAAAGCTAAGTAACAGCCAAACTAATTTCTTATAACTTTAAACTTCTCAGAAATACTTCCGAGAAATCTAGAAGTAGAAGTGCTTCTGCTATCAATGTATTGGAAGAAGTAGTTTCCAGTGATCTGTTATTTCTAACGCAATAAAAAACAGTTAATTGGAATGAAATAATTATTCTTACATTTTCATTTTCAAAAATTCAAAACTAAAAACTCTTTTAAGGAACCTCGTGGGAACTGGGAAACATAGAAATGATGATGACCACCACCACACCATACTCTATATCCACGTATACACACCAATCCCCCGACATCACCAAACCCGAGACATTCTTAACACGCAACTAATTTTCCTCTTCGGCCTCTCTCTCTGTCTCTATCGAAAAACAAGGCGGGATTTCAGTTCAGAACTCGGTCTGAATTGCATGTAGACGGTGTAAGAATCCGATCAGATTATTAAACCCATCCCCTGTAAATTCGGTGAAATCCAAATCAGTACAAAATAAAAATAAAATAAAGGTTAGCCCTTAACTTCTTCTCTTTATTTTTTTTTCTCTAATCGAATAAAAGAAATTCATTTCATTTTTCATTTAAATCCCCAAATTGGGAAATTAGGGCTTATGTAATTTATGGAATTGCTTGTTTACCTTGGGTCTTCATTTCTTGGTTCAGTAATTGTGAAGCTATTAGGTCAACAACTGTATATTGAGAAGTCAATCAGTGGACCAATGAATTGATTATTTGTGGTTATTAGAGAGAGATATGAATGTAAGTCATCCTGCTGTGCATCCAATAGAAATTCGTCCAGATACTGGTGGTGGTGGTGGTGGTGATGATGAAAATGCTGGACCTAGAGTAAGGATGAGAGATATACAAGGGATGCCCGGTACTCTTCTCGGCCTTTCATTGCGTCTATGTCAGTTCGCGTTTGCTGTTGTATCTGTCTGTATTATGGCTTCAACCAGTGACTTCATATCTGTCACAGCCTTCTGGTAACTATGTACCAGTCACTTATGTTTCATTTAGAATTTGATAATCGTCATATGTCATGTATATCAGTTAGCTCCGGCCTGTTATTCACTTATTCGTAGAGTTTTTGTGGAAGATTGGATTAAACTAAACTTGGTTACATGGATTCCTATTTGGTTATGGAGATATTTTTACCAAGCAATTAAATGTTATCACACTCATTTGACACTAAGAAATGATTTCTTAACTCCAATTTTAGGTTGAGAATTGCCGTACAGTTTCACTAAATCTTGAAAGATATGACTAAGGTGAAAACTTAGGATCTGCTAAGTGTGCTAACCACTGCGCTATGAATTATAGTAGGATGGTGTGTATCTTTTTTTTTCTTATTATTATTGGTTGCCTTTCAACTAGAGGTGTCCAAAGAGAGTGTTTCATGATGATACAAAATGACATAGCAACTAACGAACCAGAAGAGACACTCCATATAGTCTTTTTACATATATAATACCATTAGATGGCATTAATTCTTTCTAGGTTCAGATTTTTTGTTGAGAAATTGCTTAAAGTCACTCGACTGGAAGGAGAGGGACTTGCTAACCTAGCATCCGCGTTTCTTGGGGAAGTATTTGTGTTATTATTGGATTTTTCATTTTTGTTTGGTATTTATTAAGTGAGCGTTGAGCTGTTGATGTTGGGGGAAGCATGTTTTGTAAGTCATAATATAAGTAATCCAATCTAAGAGTTCTGATAGCATTTATTCCCGTAGAATCTTAGTTGAACTTCAAAAATATGCCGAGGCGTATAATTAAAATGCTGATA
This sequence comes from Papaver californicum, assembly GCA_023531435.1. Lineage (NCBI taxonomy): Eukaryota > Viridiplantae > Streptophyta > Magnoliopsida > Ranunculales > Papaveraceae > Papaver > Papaver californicum. The sequence goes on along the minus strand of JAJJMC010001957.1, from coordinate 228,353 downwards.
CCTTTGGCTCTGAGAATGTTCACATCTGAAATTGGACAATTAGCAGCATTACAAGTTTTATGCTTACGTCCCTCAAAGCTAAACGGCTGATGGTAACCTGTCACTAGTGAAATTCATTTTGTTTCTGAGTTGCATATTGGTTGTAATAGGTGTATAAGGAGAACTGTATTTGTTCATAGGATAAGACATTACATATGTGATATGTGATTTTGTTTCTTGGCCAAACATTTTTATGTATTCAGACTTCAGTCAGCACTTAAGTCAGTGCTCAAGAAACCCATCTTTAGTGTCAGGTAATGAAGGATAGAACTGGAGACCGATATTGGTTGCAGATAAGAATAACCATAATTCATTGTAGTTGGGGCAGTATCTCAGAAATTATAGTCGAACTTTATAGTTTACACAGACACTTAATGGACGTGTTAATTTACCCACACTGCAAGACTGAGATACTGTCTGCCATCTAATGATAAGACATCTCTTAATCCATACAGAGAGATGGACCTTGACTATGTTATGATCAGGAGGACATTTTTGGTCCATAGACTGTTGACAAGACCTTAGAAGAATGTCTTTGGAATGTGCGATTTACAGTTTCCTTTTACATGCATATATCTTAAGAATTGTGGTTTCCATTCTCACCAGAACGAAAAGAGTGTTCCTCTGACTTAATTATGAACTTTAGTTGCCTAAGTGAACTGTAGGATAGTAATGTCCAATTAAGTTGTGTATTTTGTCTTTGAATGTAATATTTCCTCACTTAATGTTTTCTGCTTTTGAACTAATTTAATTGCAGGCATAATTGTATTCGGTGTCTTATTGTTTGTGAGCTCACAAAAATGTTGCCTTTTTGCTGTCTGCTTTTTCATAATATGTTGCTGTTTCTATGCCAGCTACCTCGTTGCAGCAGCGGGATTACAAAGCCTGTGGAGCCTATCCTTGGCAATAGTTGATATATACTCCATTCTTGTGAAGCGCTGCTTGCGCAATTATAAGATTATCAGTTTGTTTGCCATTGGTGATGGGGTAAGATCACCTTTACTTGTTATTATCGTGAATACATAACTTTCTCGTGGTTCAGGTGTTTCTGATTTGTGTTTCCTCATTTTCCTCTCTGATTTCGCTCATCTGCTGTGTGGCTTATCTAATGGACTTGTGTTTCTTATTGCAGCTCACAGCGACATTAATATTTGCTGCAGCCTCTGCATCAGCAGGTATTACGGTCCTTATCAGTAACGATCTTGGTTTATGTGCACAGAACCACTGTGCGAGGTTTGAGTTGGCAACAGCCATGGCCTACCTCAGCTGGTTCGTGGTCACCCCGTCATTTATGTTGAACTTCTGGTCATTGGCATCAAGATGACGATGAAAAGTAGAACACTAGAAAAAGAAGCCGAGTATTTTCTAGAAACAATCGAGCTTTAGATTTGTCATTGAGGTTTCCCTTTTTTTGAAATGATAGATAAAAATTTCTATTTGTGGATACAATTTCTCAAAAAATGATAACTGGCTGTGCATAATTACAAAATCACAAGTATAAATTTTTCGTGAAATGTATACAAACATTGAAAGAAAATCGCATTCAAATGTGTTTGTCACTTTGTTACACATCGGCTACATTCAAACTGGATATAAGATTGTGAGTTCTTTAGTAGTTTCAAGCTTGACGCTGCCAAATTATTTAAAACAACAACAACAGGTTCCCTTAGTTTGTGGACCTGAGATGTTGTTTCAGGGCAGCAGGAGTCTGGGAGTTTCCATGCTGAACTGTGCTTCAAGTCCGTCTAATGACTCATATGTTGTTCCATCCATCTTCCTTCCCTTCGGACCTGTCGATCCATCCGTGAATGCAGTTACACGTAGTCTCATTGCTCTTTGTTTTCTGTTGTCCTTTGCTGACATTTCTCTGCACCAATTTACCGTTATTGTTCCAATTCTATCTCTATTTCTCTCTGGAGATCTCTGTGACTATACATATATATATTCTCCGAAAGCTTTGACATTCAAAGTCATTACGGTTATGCCATCACAAGGTTTTCATTTCGAGTCCATGAGACAAAAGAAGGAAATGGTAGTTGTAAAAAGAAATAATAACGTTTTCCTGTCTTTCTTCTTTTCTTACTTGGGTTGGGAAGGTCTTCTTCCTGTGTAGCGGTCACACTAATGTTCAAGCTACGTTCACACACATGCGTTCATTGCGGCACCATTTTCTCCTATAAAAAGCCCTTCACTACGACACCTTTTCATGCGCATGCATGCTTATATATCTATCTTTTGCAGCCACCCCTTCACATCCAAATTCTTCTGTAGTACTTCTCCACTTTTCTTTACAATATATCATTCATCACCGGGAACTTATAGCTAATTCAAGAACAAACAAAAGGAATTACCGATACGAATTCGTACGTTGTTTTATGAAAATGTCTCGGGACGAAGATGATACAAGGCAATACCAATGTTTACGAAAATATGAAGCTATAGTAAAACAGGTATGCTTTTTATATAAGCCACATTGCAAAATAAAGATGCAAGTCATTGCATTTGTTTTCTATATAATAATGAGTTGTTTAATTAGTATTAATTAAAAGCTGATTAGGTTTGTGGATCATCTGTTTTTCGGTTTGATGAGCTGATCGACATGATGAATGCTAGAACAAGACCGCTAAAACGTCGTAGGGTCTCTTCCTCTTCGGTAAGTTATGAACTTCATCATTATACATTTCTGTAATTACTTAGGCAGTACACGCAAGTAGTATATGTAAACACTAGAGATGCATTAATTTGGTTAATTATCCGCATTTATTTGTTGATTTTCTCTTTAGTTTCCAGTCAGTCTCAGTCTCTCTATATAACTGTAAATGCACATTGCGCAGAGTTCGCGGGGGAGCGGTAGTGCATCTGCTGTGTCCACCACTGCTACACCTATGCCGGTTCAACCTGGCATGGACGACTTATTTGTGCAAACAATAACAAGATTTCTCGACGAGTTAAATACAACTACTTCCACATCGCAGCAGCATGATAGTAGTGCTAATCAAGATTAGTTAACAATCAGAGTATTAATCATGAGTTACATGATTAATGATAACCGACGCTGACCTCATAATTACAGCAACTAATTTAATCAAAAGATTATTATTTCTACCAGCCCACATTATACATGTGTGTGGGCTGTCTTAGCTTAACGACTACGACTACGACTACGACTAATGCTCATGTAATTTGCTTAAAAGCATGTATTAGTCCTTGATTTAGCTGAAACAGTTAGAGGTCAATTTGGTACATTTCATATATCCCTTAAAGAATGTACTGTGAAGATTTATTTTGGTCTGGGTGGACATTATTTCAGTCTGCAGTACCTCTCTGGTCTCTCTGCTAACTGACTCAGGGTCTTACTCAATTTACAAACAAAAAAACAAAAGAGCAGCAAAAGGAATCAGTACATGGCAGAGTCTGCATCATCATCATAATAATAAAACCTTCCAAGTAGTTCTAACAGAAAAGACATTATTAACTCCACTGTCTCTCTACATGACTTATTTTTCTGTGTTAGTGTGTTGTCTACACAACTTAAAAGTACAACTCTAACATTACTCGCACTGCAATGTCATCATCTATGACATCCACTGGAAGATCTATAATGCATTTAGTATAGACAGAAAGAGTATCACTCTACACTTCAGATTATGTGAAAATCAAACTTGATTACTCACTAAATTGGAGCACTTGGAAAAGCAGGCCAATATGGAGTAATAAACTTGTGACAAGATAGTTTGTTATAGATACAGACTGGTTACTGTCTGCAACTTGGACCCTATAGGATTGTCCATATGGACCTATTGCAGATCACTGATCTTGGATGGATAGGTCCATATGACAATCCTATAGGGTCCAAGATGGATTGGTCCAACTTCTATCTAGTGCTTCACTTCTCACCTAATTATCTTGTGTTGAACCCTGCCATGCTTCCATATGCCGACGTTATTTTCTACCCCTACAAAGCCAGAAGTTAATTTGGGAACCAAATCTCAGAGAACTTCTAGAAGTAAAAAAGTTTTTTTTCTTCTTCTAACTATTGGTGCTTCTAGTGACCAAAACAGGTTCTATTATTTGGCCTAATTGGAGGTTTGTGGAATTAATAGGGGGCTTTAGGAAAAGATAAAATAGGTCACCCAAAAGTAATACTCCCTACCTCTTATCCATATATTTTTATAAATGGCTAAAGTGCCCTCATTTAACTAGTCATAATCAATGTAGTTAATCTCGGATCTCGGTCTCGTCGCGGCCGGGACCTTGATACCTTGATAACGATATCTCGGAGAGATTATTGGTAAAATCTCGGTTATTAATTCCTCCCTTGAGCCCACAAAAATTCAGGTTATTAGGCCTATCAGTTTTGAGGAACTGGCAGGCTAATTCAAACTCTTCTTTGATTCACCAAGACCATTAAGGCATTTTATCAAGCACATTCTGTGCAATTAAGTTGGTGATTTAGGCAACGTCCTATTGGCTAATTCAGGCGTCCAAACTCCATCCATGTACATGATTCATACATTCACAAATAACATATTCACAGACTAATTCAATCGATTTCAAATAACCAATTCACAGACTACTTCAATCGATTTCAATCTAACAGTTTAAACTAATAATTTTAGTTGTCCGATCGTCTCCCCATGAGCATTGTTAATAAATTAAAGAAGCATGACACGTGGAAGAAGATCAAGTTAAGAAGCAACCAGATTAAAAAAGGCGAGAAACACAGGATCACTATTAAAGATATCAAATTTCAAAAAGAGACGAGACATTTCCTGACATCTGAGCGATAAATTGCATGAATGACACATAAGATCGAGAAAGCTGAACAGTATCGAATAAAACAAATAGCATTAAATGATAGATGATCGAGAAAGTAAATTGTAATAATTACTCTATTATTTTAATGATCGAGAAAGTGAATTGTAATAATTACTCTATTATTTTAATGATCGAGATCATAGAAGTCTTTGAAGATAAGGAAACACGTGTCGGACATATAAAGCATCGAATCAAGAAGTAATTAGGAGTGATCTGTCATCTATATGATCGCACCAAGTAAAAGACAAAATACAAGAACGATAGATACATCGAAACAAGATGGATCGACCCAAAGAAGAATTGATCCAGAACGATGACCATGCAGTAAAAAATGACACGTTGCATAAAGAGCGACCCAGAAAAATAGATCTATAAATAGAAGAGATCAAACAACAAAGAAGGGGACGAAAAGAAAAATAAGATATAGAAGGAGAATTGGAGAAAGAGAGAGAAAATATTTTTAGGTACGAATCTATGGAATATAGTAGTATTATGTAAGAATTTCTGTATTTAAATTGAAAAGTGTAAGGATTATAAACCCAAAAATTGCAAAACCTGGGTGATGAATGGTATTGTTCATAAATGATTTTATGAAATGAATAAAAGGATTTTTCTTTATTACTCGATCTTAGTTATGTAAATTGTATCTAAGAATTTGATTGGTTGTTTAGTCGAAAGGATTTTTTGGCATAAACAATTTGGCGCTAGAAACAGGGATGATTAAAGGATTTATCCTACCTGATGAATGAAAAAGGGATTTAATGTCGAAACTAAATCATCCAGGAAAGAAAAAATTTTGGTAAGAAAAGAACGCATGTGCTTGAAAGAATTTAAAAAAAAAAGAAAGAAAAAAGATTGGGAAATTCAATTTTACAAGATGCGAAAAATGAGTGTAAAGTTTATTTACATAAGTATACTTTATTAACATGAAAAATGCTTTATGAGGAAAAAAGTAGATAAAAATATGAAACAAAAAATTTTATAAAGACAGAAAAGTTAGACTTGTGATAGGAAGAATTTACGGTTAAAATAATAGTTAGAATCTTTCATGATTTAGTGAATAAGAGTTCATTTGACTAATTTGAGAAAATATTTTTAGATATCGAGGAAGGAAAGCAATCGAGAGGGCGAAAGACAGTAAAGGAACAACAGATTCTAGAAATATGACTCAAGACGCAAATTCTGGGAACCAAAATAGTAATGAAGGCTTGGAAAATAGACAAGAGGAAGGGAGTGACTCAGGACAACAACAAAGTAATGAGGGAAATCATACCCCAAGTCAAGAATTAATGTCAAATACAGTGGTTCAGAATTTCTCTTCAGATCATGAGAGTTCTCAAAGAAAGACACGACAAATACAGGACCTATTAGAAGAAATAAAGGAAATAAGAAAGGAACAAAGAGCAAGCGACCATCGAATTGAGTTACTAGCAACCGAAAATCAAGTTTTAAAAGATGTAATTCAGCGAGAGCAAAGACCAACTGTGACCAGAATACGAAATCAAGAGGCAATGTCGAATAGACAAATAACAAGAAATGAACAACGTAATCCAGATCAAAGAATAGTGTTAATAGGATCAACATCTCGAGTAAGAAGACAACAGGAGAATGACTTTCAACGAACCCAATGGGAAACATGTTTGGAAGCGATGGAACAAATGAAGGAGGAAATTAAAGGATTAAAAAATAAAGAGGGGGGAAGGATAGAAGAGGTATTGAAAGAAGCAAAGCGAACACCGTTAGCGCAACATTTAACGCGCGTATCGTTACCAAGAGAATATAATATTCCAGTGTTCGAATGTTACGATGGTACCAAGGATCCAACATCGCACTTAAAGTATTATAACCGAGTGATGTCGCGATGGGACGATCATGAAGCGATCATGTGCAGATGTTTTCCGTCAAGTTTAACAGGAACAGCATTATTGTGGTACGACAGATTACCGGAAAATTCTATCAATAATTATGCACAATTGGTCAGGAAATTTTTAGAGGCATACATGTATAACAGACCAATTGATTCAGGGGAGGACAGACTTTATTCTTTAATGTCATGGCCAGAAGAATCGATCCGATCATATACAACTAGATGGCATTCAATATGTCAAGCAGTAGGTGAATTAGACCCAATGACAGCTATAAACCATTATAAATGGGGGATTGTAGATCGGAAGAGTCAGCTCTTTGTTGAAATCCATCGAAATAATCCAAAAACTGAAGGCAAATTGAGAGAAATAATAGAAACATGTGCAAGACTCCAA
>JAJJMC010001957.1:172630-221225 GCA_023531435.1 Papaver californicum | reverse complement strand
ATTGTATCTAAGAATTTGATTGGTTGTTTAGTCGAAAGGATTTTTTGTCATAAACAAGCATAAAGAAGTTTCAGATGTTATTGAGAAGATCTGTGGCATGGTAAAGGCGTATCCTGTTAAGCGATCCACTGGAAGGGTTGTAGCTATCGTTAACAGATCTCCTCGCCGTGACTCTGTGTCGGCTTTCTTGGAGTTAAGCAGTGGGTTTCTCTCAACAATCGAAGTAAAAAGGAAACCAAGAAAAAAATGGTTTCACTTCCTTTGCTGATCGAGAACACATCCAACTGACACCCAATGATGCCAAACTACCCAGAATGTTGGTTTTGTGTGAAAAACTTACCAGATTGTATCAAGCAGAGATTAGAGAAAGGTGAGGTGGATGTTGAGATGGATTTGGTTGCTGCTCGGATTAGTGATTGGAAGGAAGATTGCCGGCTTCCTCAAGCGGAGGTCATGCATGTTCTTGGACGGGGTGGAGAAATTGGATCGCGAATTGCTGCTATTTTATTTGAGAACACAATTTGTAATTCTGAGTTTTCCTCCAAGACCCTGTCCTACCTTCCTGGACTTCCTTGGGATTTGCCGAAGAAGGAAGTCGCCAGAAGAAAGGATCTTACAGATCTGTGTACATTTACTATCGACCCATCTACGGCTACTGGTCCTGATGATGCTTTGTCAGTTCAAAGAATTTCAGATCACATTTTCAGGGTTGGGATACACATTGATGCCGTGAAAGTAAAAAAGAAAACATGGAAAGTAAAGAAGATGGAGAGAATTGAGAGATAAGAGTAAATATTCATCGTTGGATTTGTCGATTATTTTGAAACCGTTAGATTAGAATAGTAAATATCCATTTTACCCTAGATTCGGTGACTCGTCACGGCCGAGATACGAGCGATTCGGCCGATATTCACGTTCAAATGTCGGTCAGCGATATCTCGGATATCGTCAAGGTATTCCTCCGAAACCGCGAAAAACGGCGTTATCTCGGCCGTAACAGCCGAGATTGACCACATTGGTCATAATACATGATTAGCTTAGTTAACTAATTAGATTATATTAGATTAGTTATATAGATTATGGTTGGATTAAAATTATAGATTTTTTTTTAATGAGTAGACAAGAAGAGGGGCTTCTGGAGGGAAAAAAATTTAAAAACTAGGGTTTGAGAAATGAGTGATTCCAAAGCTCAAAATGAAGAACTCATAGCTCAAAACACTCAGGTTAACTACTAATAGCTTACGAATGGTTGAAATTTTTGTTAAAATCGTCGAATCATTGTGGGAAAGTGATAGACACATTTTAGTGTCTAATTTGCACCTTAATTTCTAGTAAGTTAGTATTCGATTTTGTGTCTATTACGTGTTTTATTGCTTTTGTAGGTACATTAGAAGAATAAAGATTTGTGGAAAAATTGGCTCAAAAAGTGTTCAAAGCACCCGGGAAAATGGATCAAGGCACCCACACTTTGGATTGGGGCACCCTTGGATCGGGATGAGCTGGATCGGACCAACTCAGCGGGTCAACTCGGCCCAGTCAACTCGGTCAAAGTCAGTTGACCGAGTCAAACCCAGTTGACCAGGTCAAAGCTTCATCGGCAAACAGGACTCAAATCAAATCGCAAATTTGATGGGATTTCAGCAAATTGATAAGTACCCAATCTAATTAAAGGTCCGTATAACCTATTAGAAGCATCATAGCCGAGTAATTTGGGCCATAGAATCATGTATTTGGCCGGAAAAGAGTTGTTGTTCCTGTTTGGATAGAAACAGGATTTACACGGTGATTAACCGAATTATAATGGGATTGGGATGTTCCAGAGAGTTCCTAAGTACTATATAAAGAGTTTACAAGCTTCATAAACGAGGGGAGGAGCCTAGGGAGCGATTCAGAAGAAATCCGGTGAAGTTCCGGTGCCGCCGGTGACCTGCTGGTGCTCCGGCCGACGTGTTCTTCATCCACCATCACCGAAGAAGACGACTCAGTAACATTTATAAGTGTTGCTGTTCCACTGTTGCAGCTCTGCTCCTGTTGCGTTAAGTTTTGAACGTTCTGTTGCTTAAAGCTCTTTGTAACAGCTGAACCCTGTTCTGTGACACTTATATACGTATCTGTTCAGCTGTTGCACTATTCTTTAACCTTGTAATCAATATTTTGAGCAATGAAATCAACTTTTGAGCAAGTTTTCTTCACCATGGGGTAAGTTTATTTACTGGGATGATGGATAAGGTATTTTTCTCAATTTTATGTGATTTAATTATTTTCTAATAATTATTTATAATTCTTTTATCATTATTTGCATGGATTTAAATTAGAAAAAAATGGTTTTTATTAAATAGTTGTGTTCTCTTTTGATGGGTCATGCTTAGTTAATTACTCTTGATGTCCCATGCTTAGGATTTACAATTATTCTTTTAGGAAACATATTTTTGGCAAACTTGAATTAAATTGTTAAAAAGAATTACATGATTAATCACATGAATTGTTAGAAATAACTGAATCCTGATTCCTAGTTTTCTCCATATTTTCTAAAAATCATCTCTAGTGTATTTTCCTGATTTTTATTAGTTTAGTTTAAGTCCAATATTTTCTAAAATCATTACCTTCACAAGTTCGAGTAACGAACCTCTTTTTACCACTATATAAAATCACATCAGAAAGCAAACACACGGTGTAAGGGTCGTCATGGTCATGAGGTTACTACCATGACGATTCTGCAAAGGTTGTCATGGACGTAATATCCAACATTGATGACCTTTACCTGTAACTTTACCAGTTTATAAAAAATCATCATGGTAGATAAAAATAGACCATGACGACGCTAACTACACCATCTACACTTTTTTTCCTAGATGTTTTGGTGTGATTGGGTCGCATCGATTCACACCCTAAACCATGACGACTCCAATATGCTATTAGTTGGGTGAGTTGGAGTCGTCATGGTCGACACCGATAGAAAATGACGACCCAAATATACTATAAGGTCGTTATGGTTTATCGAAGGGTGGTCACCTATTATGTAAAGAGGTTCGTCATGGTTTAGGTAAAAACCGATGCAACCCTAAATAGACTCTTCATCTTATGGAAAATAACCAGTAAGGGTTGTGATGACCGAAAATCAAAAACCATGACGATTTTTCATAATTTTAACATGCACATGAAAAATCATCATGGTCTAAGATTTGAGACCGTGACGGTGAATTGATTTAAACAAAAAAAGAGGAATAAGGGTCGTTAGGGAGAGGAGAAGAGGAGAGGGTGAATGATTTTAGAATAGATGCCGATGGGTTTAAAGGTATTAGGATTTTAGGTTTAGTTATTAGGGAAGGGTAAACTAGTACTTTCATTAACATTTGACACCCTGTATGATTTATTGTGTGTGTGGGTAGATTTCATAAAGCCCCCTATTAATTCCACAAGCCCTCAGTTAAGCTAGGTTCTATTATTCAGATTTTATAGGCATAACTTCACTTGCCGTCTATTATTTAAACAGAAATTGGTAGTTATAAGAGCAAGATTACTACAAGGGTTACCACAAATTATTTAGGAGTGTATCAAAGTCCATATAAGATAAAATAACAACTCGGTAGATATCCTAATACTTTTAAGACCTCCATTGATTTTCGGATTATAAAGTAGCAAAATAGAACGAAAACAAAGATGCTACGCCTATCGTAATTTCCACCTCAAAAAACCCGAGACAGAAATCTAACAGTTACTACTGGATGCCCTTTACCATTGATATCATAAATAGGTAAAAGGGGACCAGACAGTTGTAAGGGTCGGGATTTGAACGGGATTTCTAGAAATGCTAGCTTTACCGAAAACAATTTCCGAAACTAATCCCGCAACACACAAACGGGGGACCCACTTTTACCTTTACTAATCCCAATGTTAAGGGATTTATTTTCGTCCATCACGCGGGACAAATTGCGATGGGTGTAGAATCATCCAAAATAGAAACCGAACAAGAATAGAAACTCCTTGCGCAAGTTTCCTTTTCTTTTTAAACCGCCTCTCCTCATATCACAAGCCTATAAATATAAGCCCTAATTTTGTTTCGAATCTCACAAATCATTAGTAATTTGTTTGTTCGGTCTACACAGAGCCGGTGAAAATATCAAAGAAGAATATGGGATTGATGAGAAACAGGGTTAAAACATATGTCACGAGAGTGAGAGGATTACAGAAGAAAATCTATGAGTTCTCTACATTAGTTAATGTTGATGCTTGTATGATTGTCTACGGATCCAAACAGGGTCAGACTGATATGTACCCGGAGAATTTAGGCGATGTGATTCGAATCGTTAAGAGATATCTCAGTCTGCCGAAACAAGAACGTATTAAAAGACACATTCAATTATCGTCTGGCGATGATGATGGAACCGAGAAGAAAATTGAAAATGATGATAATTCAGATGAATTAGTTAGCATGACCCAAGATAATAATAATAATAATAATAATGAGGATGGATTGGAAGAATATTTGGAGGACCGATTCGATAAGTTAAGTGCCGATCAAATACAACAACTTATCTACTCGGTCGAGTCGAAGATTGAATCGATTGATGAGAAAATTCAGTTCATAGAAGATGCAGAAAATCTTAGCTCTAGTAGAATTTCTGACCATGGGGCTGCTACTACTACTGTACCTAGGGGAGGTAATACTTTTATGCAGATGCAACCGATATATGTTCTTCAACCCTTTAACCAGAATCTTGCTAACAATGGTTCTACAATGCCACCAATGGGGATGATGATGAATGATGCGTATCCAACGGTAATGCAATATCATCAAGGCCAAGTTACATATTTGGTGCCACATGCATTCGTCCAGCCAATGTCGTATATACCAAATCTAATGCCTGGTGGTACACCTTCGGATGCATAAACCAACCTAATGATGATTATCAGAATTATTAAGTACTAGGTTTTAAGGTCGTGTTATGCTTTTCATCTCCAGGATTACTTGGGGTTTTTTATTGTTTTTATATTTCAAAAATTTCAAAAATGTAATTTTTTTTTTGATATTTGTAGCATGATTTATACAATAATTTAAATAAAAAAGGAGATGTAAATAATTAGTAACTTCATTAAAATAAAAATAAATTAAATATATGAAAACAGAGAAGATTTTCTAGTACAAAAACTTCCTGCTTTTCTTGCTTTCTTTTGATTGATTATCTAGTGGTGCTAACAGTGGTTTGAGGGAAATCATAAATAAGCAAAATGTTCAAACAAAAGACCAATTGACAAATGCAAAGGCTAAGCAGTGAACAGAATTGTCCTCGGCGAGTACTTTCCAAGCAATGACTTGCTCGTACGATATATGACGACCCATGGTTGACACGCATAATCCAGCTGGTAAATAAGCAGAACCCTGAGCACAAATGTAAAGGAGGTTGGATATTATTCAAGTGTTACGGTTAGTAGATCCTATCAATTTTGGCGTATACCAAAAAATGTGAAAATCGTTCGAGATGTAACATTTACCTCTTCCATTAACTTGGCAAAGTCGGAGCATAAAGCTTTCCAACCTGACTCGTCAAATATCTTATCTAGTGTTATGTCCTGAAGGGCTACCAGTGTGGTCTCCAGCATATCCAGCCCCGCTTGGTTTGCAAACGTGAAGACAGGCAATTGCTGTAAATGACCGAAGCAAAAAAGAATGAGAAACGGCACCTAATACAAACTCAACCTTAGATGACAGAGTTCTGATACAAACCCGTGCTCATTCTAAACATCTTTGTACTAATTTGTTCCCAATCAAACCAGATTTTTAAATTATATTGAACATTTAAAAAACGTAGCCATACCTTCACGGAGCAACACAATATAGCATCCTGGTGGTGCCACAGAAGCTTCAATATAGAGTCACCTCCTTCGCCATTTGACCTGAGTAAATCTGCCCCCAAGTGATAACTGCAAAAACAAAACAGTGTGTATTAGCTGAAGCAGATAGATGTCAGAAACAACTAAATTAGAAAAAAATTCAAACAAGGTAGTAGATCAACAATGGCACTTCAAGGTTTGGTGACTTGCCTATAGCTCTGGTTGATCCATTGAGCAAGAGTTAGAGCTTCGGGAGAGCCTGGAGACACCTTTGGCCCCACCTGGAGGCCAGGACCAGAAGGAGCTATGGCCATCGCAACCCTCTGCACAGAGGAGATCACATTTCGTACATATTGTCGAGCCATGGCTGCAATACTGTCCTGGAGATGACTCTCAAAAGGGAATTGGAATGCAATGGTCAACACTGAACGCATGTTGTGAGTACTAGGTGACGCATCTCCAGCACCACGGTTCGTGGACGGACCAACTTCAAGACTGGATGCAAGATCTAACGTACGATGTGCAGTTAAGGTATCTTGTGTTTCACCCTGTACATTAGTATGCCTTAGTTGTGAAAAAGATCCTCACAGTTAAAGGAAAAAAAAGAAGATGAGTAGGATGAGAAGATAAGAACTCAACTGTTCTTGTATCCAATGGTATGATGCGAAACCCAGAAGGTAGAAGCGGAGCATCATCTGGAAACATTTCGTCAATAGGGGCGAAAACAAGCTCAGAGCAGGCTCCCACTGCATTTTCATCCACTCCACTACAAATCTGCAACACAATGTAATCCAGAATATCAGGCTTTGCTTTTAACTCCAAATAGAATCATAGAAACGAAGCAAAGTGCATTTCCTCTTACTTAACAATTACCCCAGATTTCCAAACTTTCATAACTCAAAAGTTAGCACTCAAAGCATAAGCATTGTTACACCTGCCTGCTTTTATGGCACATGTGCCGAGTTCTTACAAGTGTGTGCCTTTTATTTCCATTTTCTCACATTGGTCGACCCGTTTTTAACTACCGTTCGAGAAGGGAAAAAATAATATTCTAAGGTAAAACGCTTCGAGAAATTCAAAACCAACCTGTAGGAGATGGATATCTCGTGACATCATAGCTTCTTCCTGAGTAAGAGCATGACCTTCCAGACGAATAATCTCAAGCAACTGAAGATGTCCGGCACCAAATAGAAGTGTTAGTACTTGGTATCAGTACAATATACATGAGACAGGAAAAAAAAACATGTGTGTGTGAGAAAGAGAGAGAGAACCTCTTCGCGTTCCACAGTTTGGCCAAGAGGCATGATGATTTGGCTGCCAGAGAACCTAGTCGATCTCAATCCTCCATACGCATAAGAGCCAGATTTCAAAGAAGCAGCTGAGTAGGCATCAAAGTTGTAATCTGCCCACTCAGAGCGGTGCTCCCTCAAGAAACGCACCAGCAACGCAGGATGAACATTCTAATGATACGAAGAAACATAACCTTATTAGTTCTTGAACCAGCAGATCATATTAATAAATCAGGTAGATGGGGTACAAAAAGGGAGTCAGTTTTAAATCGTATACTAAGCCCTTATCCATTTATAAAAATCATTATTGCACAGGTACATTTGAAGGCTGCACTAAGTAGATACAATGATAGATAAACTCACTTGTAGAAGCATGGATGCCTTCACACAAAGGACACCTCCAGACAATGTAAGAGCATTAGCAGGGTTTGAGATAGTGCTCAAGTTTTTGCCAGAGTTAACTGCAACTATTATGTCATCAGCACCGTCATTGCTCATCAACGACCAGCCATCATCATTGAATCCATTGACTGCATCGTTGAATCCCCTACAAGAATAAAGGAGATAAGTTAATAATTATAACTCTTAGTATACAATTCACATCTGAATAATTATGAGTCAGTAGGCTAGAACTGAAAAATGTATAGAAGCACAAGTCACCTGTTTAATCTTTGGCTAAAGTTTCGTAGGACAGCCGGCTGCCTTCCCAAGCCGTATACCACCTCACCACTAGTCTCCTGAGCTATTTGCCTGACATGGCGAAGGGCCTTCACAGGAGAGGTTACAGTCAGTCCTTTGTTGAACAACATTACTAATTTTTTCAGCAATATTTGGCACACATCAAAATTGACCTAGATTTAGTAAAACAAGTTCTTCACTTAGAAATGAAATTGTATCATTACCAACAAGATTTGTTTCATAGTATTATCATCACGTTGTTGAGAATTGAAGTATTAACATGCTGTGTAAGTATTTAAAATCAATCAGCATTAAATTACTTACTGCAACAGTCATCTTCTGAGCTAAGACCTTCGACGACTGATAAAGTGGTCGCAACACCTCGGGTACACTCCAAGCCTAAGTAAGCAGAGTAGAGGAGATTAGTACTAGCAACATAATATGGACTGTTGAACATGCAAAACTAGCACGAGGAAATCATACCTCGAGATCAAGGTGGTCAACTATGTGAATGATAGACCCTCCACCCTCGCATGGTCGAATCAGAAAACCGCTTGGTAGCATCTCACCTCTAACAAACTGGGTAGCAGCAGATGCATTTGGGCCAGCACCAGCTCCAGAAAGTGATCTCTCGCAGACCTTGAGTTAAAGATGCCAAATAGAAAACAAAGAACAGTACGAATTAGGATGGCTTTCTGCTTTCTCCCTGCTATAAACTCGAGAAGTAAACATGACCAAATATTTCTAGTTCAAGCAAGAAAACAACATACCACAAGACTGCCGTCTTCTAGAGTAGTCGTATATCTCAATGTCCAAAAGTCTCGCGCAGGAGCCAAAGTGGTTGGGGCATACATCTGCATGTATATCAGTTCAATCAATCCTCCATTTCCAGCAGGAAACATGGTGAACACTTCAAGGCTTCGGCAAGCACGGAACCAAGATGGGCGATCTTTGAGAATCTCTGCAATCTGTCAAGGAATTAAACCTAATAAATTAGTAGTCCCTTAAGAAAACCCCTTAAGAGTGATCTTTTCAATTCCAATTCCACTTCAAATAAGTTTCATATAAACCAAAGCTTACCTTTGTAGGTTCTAAACTTACTAAACCGCAGGCTCGTGATGCCACTCCACTACAACTTTGTGAAATTGCAACAATTCCTACCGAATCCGGACCAGGCTAGACATGCAAAATAATAATAATAAAAAAAATCAACAACTTAAACAAAAATATAGCCTACATCAACAATTTACATAATTGAAAACGGGACGATAAAAATACCTTCATCCCAGGCATCTGGACCCAATTGACAGCAGTTCCTGTAGCCTTTGAAAGGAACTCTGCCAATGTCTCCTCCGCAATTGAAAGGAGTCTGCCAAAAAGAAAAATAACAACACATCAACAACAATCGTCATGGAAATTGTCTAGAAAATCGTCCGTTCATTCATTCGAGAGAGAGAGGTTTACCCAGCGGGGTTATTAGCATCCCTTAAAGAATGCTGAGGAGTGGTTACAACAGACTCACAACTAGTATCAGTTGTTGTAGCAGCTGCCTGCATCAATTCAAAACCAGTACATAAAATCAACACACAAAATCATAAACTAACGTGTGAATTTCTTAAAAAGATTATACTAAAACAAACAGAAATGAAATAATTATTACATTTTGTAGTTGCTGCCGCATGTAACTATTCTCATAAACAAGTTGAGACACTTGTTTTTGTAACCGATCGTTCTCTTCCATTAACAACTTATTCATTGCAGACAATTTCTTATTCACTGTCTGTAGTCTAGATGCTTCTTTCCTCTGCTTCTCTCGGCACCTGCCAAATCAACAGAAATCAGACCCGATTCCAAGACTCAACTCAGACCGACATAAAAAAAAGCCATTACTTTTTGCATGGAACAAGAAGATGAAGAAATATATTTTACCTTCGGTTTTGGAACCAGACTTTGATCTGTTTAGGTTCAATGTTAGAGAGAATGGGGCAATCACGGATGAGTTGTTGACGACGCATAGAAGAAGGTTTAGGACATTCTGCATAAACTCTTTCTAATGCTTCAACTTGTTCAGTAGTATATCTAACATATTTTCCTGAATCGAGATGATGATTATGATGATGATTTTGTTTACCACCACCACCACCTCCTCCTCCCATACTTCCTATACTTCCACTGCTACCTTCTCTATGTAGTTGTTGTTGCGACACTAGCATCGCCATTTAAAACCAAACTCAAAACCCAAAAGTTAAGAAAAAGATTCTTAATTTGGGATTAAAGGGTTTAAAACAGAGAATCTGGTATAGATACAGATGGAATATCTCTTTCTTGGTCAATCAAATCTTGTTTGTCCTTGGCTTATAGATAAAGTTGCAGAAGACAAAACCAAAAAACCAAAGAACCAAAGAACCAAAAAAGAAGCTCCTTTATCCTCTGCTTTCAGTTTCAAAACCAAAATCTTGGTTTAAAAGAAGAAAATTTCTTCTTCCAGTACTTAAAATGAAGAAGAAAACAGACAATTCTGCTCTCTTCAAACCCAAATTTACAAACAAGATCTTATTATTCTTCTGGTTTCTCTTTCTTTCTCTATCAATCTATCACCTTCAACTATTAAAGATAAAGAAGAAAAAGAAAAAAAATACTGCTTCAATAAATGCTTCTTAAAAATATCACAATCAAGCTTCAAACTCAAAATCTAACACCAACCCAAAATCCTCAACTACTAAAAATGATACAGAAATGAACCAAACATCCGAGTAAAATTGAAATGGCCCCTCTCGAGCCTCTATTTCTTTGGTCATTAGATAGAAAAACAAAAACTGAAGATGAGATTAATGTGAAGTGAAACTGAAAACCTAATAACCATTTCACCAGCAGCAGCAGAGAACAGAAAAACAGTGTGTGGTGACTGGTGAGTGGTGAGTAGAGAGAGAAGAGTAAAACTGAAACACTGTTCGCCTTTTTGAAAGTTAGAGAGAAGAAGAAGAAGAAAAAAACAGAGTGGTTTTGTTTTTTGTTTTTCTAATCAATTGAACCCGCAAATCGAAACACCACTATCTCTTCTATATAAAGAATCCACTTTACTTATTTAACCTCTGTCTTTTTGGAAATGGCAGATCAATAGTACTGAAAGGGAATTTACTTCTTGTGTGATTACAGCATTGCCCTTAACTTTTATTTAGTGCACCATGTACGTGAGAGGCAAAAAGGAGAGCATGGCAAAAAAAAAAAAATTGTTATTAAGATTGCAAATTTAGAGTGAAAATGTAATTAAATGTAAGATATATTTTTATAGTAAAATGATAAAGTTGTTGAGCGACGATGTATGATATAAAATTTATATGTCAATCGTAATTAACAGTGAATAACTAATTAAAGTTTTGTGTGTTAAAACTATAATCAAGTGTTAAATTGGGGATAAATAAAAAGAGGAGAAAACTAATGAAGTATTTAATGAAGCGAGAAAAACAAGATTTTCATAGTAGCGGCGAGCGAAATGGAAGCCTGAAAAAGGAAAACAATATTGATGAATCTTGTGAATCAAAATTACAATCAAGTGTTAAATTGTGGATAAAAAGGGAGAGGAGAAAACTAGTGAAGTATTTAATAAAACGAGAAAAACGAGAATTCATCATAATAAGGATGGTAACGTTTTTTTTGCTAATCTAGCTATAAGTTTGTAAATTCTTTTGGCGTATCTATGAATGCCGACAAATATAGAATAAAAACTAATAGGTTTTGTCGCTAACGTACTGTCAGAGATTTATTGTTGTATATTGTAATTGAGCTGGAATAGAAAATCTTGTATAAATCACCAATAAAATGGATACATATATCAATCGTGTTAGCAAGATTTAAAACCGAGGAACAGAAGAATAAAATTATATGAAACATAACAAACCTAGGAAAATTTATGTCACAAAGGTAGTTTTGTTGAGAACAAAAAACCAAAATGTCGGTAGCTTATATTTGTTTTTTCTATTTCTTTTTTTTAGTATAATTAATGTCTTAATAGATTTTTAAATTTTAGCTCTGAAATTTTAATATACTTTAAATATGAGAATTAGACTCTTGTCATATGAACTAACCAAAATTAGTTATTTTTTATTTCAATTCAAATCTAGCTTTGTTAATAGATTTTTAAAAAATCATGTTCAATATATTATTATTATTATTATTATTATTATTATTATTATTATTATTATTATTATTTATTTATTTATTTTATTGAAGATATCACTGTAGTATAGTGGTAAATTCGTTGGATGATGATACCAAAAACCTGAGTTACCAAAGATTTAAATTCAAAACTCGTCAGCACCGGGTGGAGAAGTTTTTCTTTCTTACTTTGTCTAGCTATCTGGGCTTGTAGGTAGTAGACTCTTTCTTCTGAAAGAGGTTTAAACTTTAATATAAGCTATAGCCCTTAGGGTTGTACATGGTAACGGTTTTCTGCTAAAACCAGACCGAACCGAAACGATTAGGATGAAACCGAACCGAACCATTTAGTAGTGGAAGGGTTTTGGTAAAAAAATTAATAACCAACATTAACGGTTTCGGTTTTGGTTTGTGCTCAAAACCGAACCGAACTACCAGTGGAAAACCGGTTACCTAGTATGATTAGTATTTTTTTTTTTATTTTTAAGTTTTTAGTGAAACTGAATGAATATGTAATGTTTATGTTGTGTTTCAGAATGTTTATGAATTTTGAATGTGTATGAAATATAAATGTCTGTAGGTAGGTTTAAAAATCTTTGAACTGTGATCTGTTTTTTTTTAAGATTTGAACTGTCAGTTTCAGGAAACTGACATAACAGCCGGTTAACCGAAACCCACTGGAATAAACCAAAACCGGCTAGAACCGGCTAGAAACCGAACCGATGGTTAATGGTTGGATTATGGTAAAATTTTTAGAAACCGACATTAACGGTTTCGGTTTTGGTTTGGCTAAAAACCGAATCGAAACCGGGCATGTACCCTAATAACCCTTGTATAGGATAATTTACTTGTTATGTGATTACAACATTGCCCTTAACTTTTATTTAGTGCATCTCAAGAACATCATGTTTGTGACTGATAAAAATGAGAGCATAGTAAAATAAAATTATTAGTAAGATTGCAAATTTTGGAGTGAAAATATAATTAATTGTAAGATACTTCTGTAGTAAGATGATAAAGTCATTGGATGATGATGATATTTATAATATGATATCAAAATTTATATATCTATCGTAATTAACACTAAATAACTGTTTAAAGTTTGTGTATAAAAATTACAATCAAGCGTTAAATTGTGGATAAATAAAAAGAGAAGAAAACTAGTGAAGTATTCCATGAAGCGAGAAAAACAAGATTCTCGCAATAGCGGCGAGCGAAATGAGTGCAAGAAAAGAGGCAAATAATATTGACGAACCTCATGAATTAAAATTACAAGTGTTGAATGTGGATAAACAAAAAGAGGATAAAACTAGTGAAGTATTTAATAAAGCGAGAAAAACGAGAATTCATCAGAGTAAGGATGGTAACGTTTTTTTTGCTATCTAGCTGTAAGTTTGTAAATTCTTTTGGCATATCTACGAATGCCGACAAATAGAGAATAAAACTAAATAGGTTTTATCGCTAATATACTAAACGTCAGAGATTTGTTGTTGCGTATTATAATCAAGCTGGAACATAAATCCCATGTGCATCGCCAATAAAATGGACACAAACATCAAGGTATCAGTAAGATTTAAAACCGAGGATCAAAAGAATGAAAACATATAAGACATAACAAAGCTCAGAAAATTTATATCACATAGTTTTATTGAAAATAGAAAACCAGAATGTTCGTATCTTATATTTATTTTATATATTTTTTTCTTCTTTATTTAGTGTAACTGATGTTTTTATAATTTAAATTTTAGCTCCGAAATTCTAATATATTTCAAATATGAGAATTAGACTCCTATCAACTCAACTAACCAAAGTTTTGAATGATTCTATCGCTTTCTCTTACATGTACCATTCAAACATATAATTTTAACTAGATTTTCTTTCACCCAATACCCATAACCTTAGTAAAAGAAATTACCCTGGTAGTACTATAGAATATGAAGAATATGAACAAAGCTACTTGGCAAAATGGAAGGAAAACACATTCAATGTATAGTTTTCATGGACCATACATGACAAATGACTATGGCAATCAAGTCCAAACAACTGAAAAAGGAGACAAAATATCACCATCCAGACCACTTCTCTCCAAGAAGAGGTCCACTAAGATGCAGGCACATACATACTAATTCTGTTGTTGTGTTTGGTGTGATGTTTTAGATGAGACATTGACACCTTCGTCCTCCATGCCCAAAACTCATTTTCAAAACAACAATGGCAACCTCGTAATTAAAAACACCATAAAAGGGTATTTTTGTAATGCG
This sequence comes from Papaver californicum, assembly GCA_023531435.1. Lineage (NCBI taxonomy): Eukaryota > Viridiplantae > Streptophyta > Magnoliopsida > Ranunculales > Papaveraceae > Papaver > Papaver californicum. The sequence goes on along the minus strand of JAJJMC010001957.1, from coordinate 207,010 downwards.
GTTTAATGTAGGAGTACAGCTCAGAGAAGAAGATAGAAAAAGGAGAAAGGAAAGAAAAACAGCTTAAAAGCAAAGCGCGAGAAAGCGGAACAACAAATACCGGCGCCAACCGAAAGGCTCAAATTAGCAACGCTCCTTGACGCTTAGGGATTTGGGTTGAAAAATAATCTGTTTTTATTCATAAATTAATTTAATTATTTTAAAAGTGATTTTAATTTTATTTGCTTTTTAAGCATGCGAAAAAAGTAAAACACTCACGTGCTTCCCATTCTGTTTTGATATTGATTATCAGTCAATATAAAATAAAATAAAATTAAAATAAAAAAAATTAAATTAAATTAAATTAAATTAGAATTAGTACTAATATTTTAATTAACGATTATTTATTAATTTAATTATAAAAATCCTGTGAAGCCGAAAGGACGAAGCTTACAACGCAAGTGATAAGGTAAAATAAAATTGAATCAAAAAGGTGTTTTTCAAAGCTTTTGATTTAGATTTTAATATTGAGATACGATGTGAGTAACTTTTTAAATATGAAAAATACAAAATTAAAAAGTGTTGTTGTGTATTTTATATCATGAATCATGATCACTCAGTGTATTTCACGTCGTATATTCCATAATTATACCTAGTACTATGTGATATAAATACCAAAAATATAATTCCATAATTTTTGAAAATTCGTTTGTAATGATCATGTAAGTGTTTTAATTTGCAGAAAAACAGGATATCATTGCATAAGAGGAATGTCCGGAAATGAGCTCTCTCGAAGGTGATTTACTTTGTTTTCTTCGTAGTGGTTTTCTTGTCTCAGAAATTTGTTACACTAATATGTGTAACTTCTTTTTACGTTACATATAAGTATGAATAATATGGTGTTTTTTTGTTACACACAACTTTGACACTAACAAGTGTGACTTAAATTAATTAAATTCACACTTATTTCTGTAACAAGTATGTGATATATATTAATGTTACAAATTTATCAAAATAAGAAAAAAATATAATTATTATTTTTCCTCTTCTGGGAATTCTCGCGACCGTTATTTCATAGATGTGCATTCACCTTATTTTACAAGAAAATTCAGGTCCCATAGACGTGCGAATAATTTGTAACATTTTCTTTTATTATTGAAATTGTACATTACGTTGACAAAGATTATACAGTTCATAAAAAAGAAGCAATCGTTCATATTCAGTAGAACTAGAATTCAACAATTAAACTACAACTCTGTTTTAGTAACTTTCATTAAAAAAAAAATGATCCTACTTTGTTAACAATAATTCACCCGTATATGCCTTCCTACTTTGTTAACAGTAATTCTCCCATGTATACCTAACCAGGATGCCAACTGCATTAAAATCTCATACTAAAGTAACTAGGACGCCAACTTCGTAAGGTAAGGGAAGAGATTTACAATACTTGCCAATTCACAATCAGCACACTCACGTAACTACTAAGGATTTAACTTAAAGAACAACGCAGTATATAAGACCAGACCATTGACAACCGAAAACAACTACATAGCATGAATTTATACATCGGAAAAGAAAATGCATACTTGCTTAGTCCATAAGTCCTGCTGGAGCTGGACTAACTGGCATATTCAACTACATAACATGAATTTTACAACATTAAAGGATCAAACCTTCAACAGGTGGTTTTGCCTTTAGAAGCATCTTGTTCAGATTTTTTTCGGAGTATCAGATTCAGATAGATGAACTTTAGCATAATATAGGTTAAAGAAAAAGAAAAATCACGTTGCATAGCCGTACCTGTTGAGCAGAAGCAACACCTGGTGGTAGCTGATATTCTGGAGCTTGGGTTATGGTGATATACTTAGATCAACAACCCTTGCCCCCTGTGAGACCATAAAAAAAGATCTTTAGTGAGGCAGAAAATATAAAAAAGTTACTTTAAAGATTCTCTCTATAACAAAAAGGAACTTCAACTACAAAACTTTAAATGGAGCAGAATTCAATTCAATCTCCAACAAGAGAGGTCTACAGCAGCACAAAAGCTGACAATACAATTCAGAACAATAGTTAGATGGTCCTTAATCAAACAGAAGCCTCTATAACCCTATTAACCATGTCCATAGAATGTATCTCGTATCCAACGGTGCTAATGAGATTCAGATTTGCATAGTCCAAAAACATTACATTCAGACACCTGAAGGCCTTCTAATGGGATACACGTCTATTTTTTATAAGAGATAAGATGCACATTATGAAGTTTAGAACTGCTCATGGTAACTTCTGTAATGAACTGAAACATTGGATCGATAAACTATACTACTTTTTGTATACATGTTAAGCAGGATGAACTGAAGTATGAATATTAGGGTATACAGTTTAGAGTCAAATACTTGTTCAGGCCAATTATAAATTGACTTGTCCTGATTACCAAAACAGAAGGACATCGAAAGTTGGGCAAATGAATGGAATCCAAGAAACTATTGGATTTAATTAGAGGTGGAATAGCTCAAACCTTGGCTTATTGCAAACTATGAAGAGGGTTCTCGTCGCTACAACATGAGATGATGTGGCAAGCAATTCATGATGATGCTCTGGATGGATATCACAAATGAGAGCATATTGCTTTGTTTCCTAGCAAGACGCCTTACTCCAACATGCAAATTCCTATTCTCCCCTCTATACATGAAGTAAACAAGATCAGAAGCAATCCTAAAAAGACACCTAGTTTCCTTAAGATAAATATAGTTGTCAAGAAGTCACAGACCTAATTGCTGAACTTAACAAACCACTGAGAAGACATACATGAAGGTATATTCATATTTACTCAATTATCAAAAAAATTTAATCACTACTGCAAAAGAAGAAAATACAGAAGAAAATCCTAGAGTCAAATTTACAACAAAATACAAATTCATAAGAAAAGAAACTCCACACCACTTCTCAACGGCTGTAAGGAACAACCAAAAAAAGGCCACTACTTACAAAAACTTATAACAAAAGGTACATATAATCCGCATTTTGCTAACTTGTCTAACATCTCAGAACCAAGAATCAACCTAATCTATGTAACATAATTAGTTACACCTCTTGCTATGTACTAAAAAAATATCCACATGACAGAAGGGAAAATGTAGCCAGCAAGGACGGATTAATTTTTGATAAGATGATGCTCAGCCCTGTTCCCAACTTCTCATAACAATTTAAATTGGAATCAATTATAATTTAAAATATTTTCATGGAACATTATCGTGAGTAAGCATTGTTAAAGTGATGAATTAATTTATTAAAAACAAACTACGTGAAAAGGAACCAACAATCAAAACGCACAAAAGTTCGAGACTGTTCAACCTTACAAACATTCTTAGCTCAAACCAATTGATGGAAAAGATGTTGCACAATGGTAATTGCTAACTTTACCCCATCACTTAACTCCAGTAAGAGATCCCCAACAAAACGAATCTGCAAAAAACATGGGATGGGATGGGATGAGATGGAAATTTTACTTGTTTGAGATCGTTGTCAAATTTCTTTGTATGCCTTGAAAAAACCATTTAGCCAATACGACCTGCCTTATCCTACAATTCCATTAGTAAAACTGTTAGAATATTGGAGGATAGTCTCAAGTTGAAATTGTTGAGCAAAATGGAAAAAATTTAATTCAATTTAACACAAGAAAATTGAAGGAAAACTGATTTTACAAGCCTTATGGGAAGCAACATTGAAGGAACACGATTAAAGGTATATCTTAAAACTGTCTAAGAGTTAAATGTAGCAAACTTGTCATCACTAGAATGAAAACAAAATTCAATCTCACACTCAACTATTATAAAAACTAGTATTAAAACAGAAAACAAATTGCTGAGCCATATATTCTAGTTTGTCCTTTGCATTTACAAGCATTAAATAGAAAAAATCAAAACCATTACAAACAGAACATACAAAGCAAAACCATTCTAAAACATTGATTGCACAACCGCCAGAAAGACAACATCTACAACTTTACCTGAATAACAAGATCAACAGTAAAGAGCAAGATGGATAATTAACTTCCCTCCTCTTCAGCTAAACCTGAAAATAAAGGTAACAAGTATCATTGTTTTACCATACAACAACCTTATTTAAAATAAATAAATAAAAATAATCAGAATTCACCTGAAAAAGAAAAGAAAAAAATGATAAGTAAGAAAGTTAGTAAACCTTATCGAAACATATTCTTCATGCTCAATAGAGTAGACCTGCTGTGTTCCTTCAAATAACCGGAAAAACCAAAAGAAATCATGATGCTCAAATCTTATCTTTCATTTATCGAAAGAAATCTGAAGAAAAACAAACTTCACCAGAAAGACAAACCTTTTGTTTATACTTCTAAAATAGTTGAGGTTGCTTCTGTTGAGAAGAGTTTCCTTCTTCTATAACTATGTTTTATACTTCATTTTAGGGTTAAAAAAGAAAAGGTTTAAGATCTTCGACCAACGCCAAAAACCCTAATACAAAATGGGATCTCGATAATCAAACAAAAAAACAACCCAAATGCAAAATCAAATACCGAAATCAAACTAGACAAACCCATAAATTAAAGCTAACTACTTCAACAAACCTAGGGAAGTTTAAGAAAAAGAACTTATTAAAACAATTGACGAAATGGTAAGGATCGAGAGATATGTGTGAGAGCTGCAAAAAACAATCGATTGAGAAGATTTAGGGTGGAAATATGAGAGATTTGGTTTTATTTCATTCTAAAATTTGGGAAGAGATTTAGTGGGAACGAGGGAAAATTGGGGGTAGAGGGAGCGGGAATTGAAAATTTTGGGAGCAAGAAGAGACGAAAACGGAAGTTGAAATTTTGAAGTGTTAGAAATTTCGATTAGCTTTGGAGGGGAATTATTTTTGGATTTGATATTGTTTTTATTAATTTTATTTACTTTATAATTTCTAATATTTAATATATTTTTTCTTATATTGTATGCTTATTTGTTACACTTTTAATTAATTAAACATACAATTAAATAAAATTACGATTTATTGTTACACTTCTTATAAGGTGTCACACCTATATTGTAACAAATATTGTCACACTAATTAGTGTAACAAGTCTGTGTCACAAATTACTGAATTTGGTGTAGTGTTTGCAGCAAACAGTCAACGAAACTTGTTTCTGAAACCTCCAAAACTTTGTTAGAAATGGTACTAAAAAGAGAGATGCTATAGTAAGACCTATAGACCCAATAATTATGTAAAAGATTTTTGCATTATAATTTACGCTTGACTTTAGATCTACTGCAAAGCAAATAACCCACCCAATCAAAGAAACCCAAATATATACGAATATGATGATCACAATTTGAATTAATGAACAAGGAAAAGTATAGAATTTGACTTTGATGATCATCAAAACACACTGAAAAGGCATTCTTATGCGCCATATATAGTTTTGTCGGGAAAACCTTGCTAGCTAACTTTGGTAATAGTAGTAGTATGTTTGTTTCTAATAACCACCACCTACAACATAATGACCCCTTTTCTCACTAGCTAGATCTCTCATATCTCATGCATGTCCATGAGTCCATGACCCATGAAATCAACTCTTTTTTTCTTCTTTTCTACCTAGCTGCTAATTTTTGGTTTTTACTAATACACACACACACAATCAATGGGTTTATGATGAGTTATAAACCTAAGTCAATGGGGGGGTATATATATGTGCGTACACTATATGTCTATACATACTCTTTTTCTTTTGTATTTTGTCAAAATCTTTTCTTTTGCTTTTTCTTTTTCTTTTTAGTGATCGATCGGATCATCAACAACATCCTCCTTCTTTCCACTTTGTCTCCCTTTCTTCTTTATCTTTTCTCGTCATGGTCTTTCTTCTTCTTCTACTAGCTGCTGCTACTACTACTATTACTAGTACTATTTGCTTAAATCTTCTTAGTACTGCTGTTATTTCCTTCCTTCCTTTGCTTTTCTTACAGGAAATTAAGAAAGAAACGAATCATTTTTTATGCTTCCTTAACCTCTCCCTTTTGGGTCCCTCTTCTTCAACCCCCTTTCACCAGGCGGTCCCATAATGCATCTCATTACTAAAAATTTACGCAACAGCCATGCACTAGCTAGTGAGAGAATGGTGGGGGATAATCTAGCTTTGCAGAATGGTGTCGTTGCAGTGGAGACGAGACCCCACCATGCCACCCACGACCCCGGTGAAAGTAGCTAGCAAGGAAGGAAGAAGAATGTTCTCTCAATCCATGTTTCATCCACGCATGGCCTCCTCATCTCTCTTTCTCTGAACATCTCTTTCTTTTGTGGTGTAAATGTGCTTTTGTTTTGTATCTCTTATTACTTACTAACTAACCAGAGGAGTGTAGAGGACTACCTTTGCTTGTTTGGCACACTTAGTACAAGATTACACTAGTTATTGACATCATTGCTCATCTCATGCTTTGTTGTTTTCATTACTATTATCATTGCTGTTAAAAAGCTTTACTGATGTGTGTTTTTTGTTTTGGATAAAACATGATCTGATATTTTTGGGGTAGTTCAGGGTGTTGCTGAAGCAAAATCTGGTAGTCAATTAATTTGTGGTCTCAGCTCAGTACCTACTGATTGAACTAAATCAATGGCATGCATGACTCTCTTTAAATGCCACCATGTGCTTTCATCATTTTGATATTCTGTTTTTTTGGACTAGCTACCTTAATTGCTAACTACATGTATATAAGCTACTGACCCAGTTTAAATTGAAAATCAATCGACTTGATCGACTAATAACACCAAGTTTATTTATATCTGATTTGTAATCTGAATCTGACTCAGTATCTTAATCGGATCAAGTCAGATATCAGATTGTTTATTATTTTTATTATTTTTCTGAGGTTTAATTTGGCTCATGCATTTTGAATCGAAACTATTTGAGTCAGATATCATTTTGTACCTGATTCGTCGATTACATGTCTGACTGAAATAATTTTCTTCTATAACTTTACAATTTTATTATTTATAAGTCAGATATAATGAATCATTTTATTATTTATGAATCAAATGTAATGACTCATTTTATTATTTATGAATCAGATGTAATGAGTCAAAATCAGATGTAATAAGTCAAATCCAGACGAGTCAGAAAAAAACAAACAACCCATAAATTAAGACAAAGTACTAATTAAATTCAAACTATTAAATTTGCGCCTCTTAATTAGGACCTTCGTTGTTACGGTGTCAATTCTGTGATATATAAAAAAAAAGGGAATGTCAGATCGTTTTTCTTTTTGTATATGAATCTGACTCAGTATCTAATTCGTAATAAAAAAAACCTATTAAACACCAAGTTTGTTTGTATCTGATTCATAATCTGAATCTGATTCGGTATCTGATTCGGGTCAAATGTCAGATTGTTTTTCTTTTCTAGAGGTCTGACTCGGCTTATAAATCTGACTTCAAGTTATTTGAATCATGTATCATTTTATACCTGGCTCGTTGGACACATATCTGATTAGAATAATCTTTTTTCTATAATTATACTATTTTATTATTTATGAGTCAATTCAGATCCAGACGAGTCAGAAAAAACAAATAATCGGTAAACTAAAACAAAATACTAATTAAAATTAAGCTATTAAATTCGTGCCTACATCTTAATTAGGGCCTTTGTTTTTACAGGGTCAATACTGTGAAAAATAAAATGATGGGGTTAAATGATCCATATTATTCACAATCTAACTCAAGAGCTAAATACTTTTTATTAAATTTTTTAGGTATTGAGAATCAAGACCTATCACACTCAGAAATAATTTTTTTTTTCAATATCTATCATTGTCCGAGACTGATATAGTGCACAAACAAGGAGTGTTCACAAGAGACCCGAATTCCTACCTAATTTCCTTATAGTTGTTGCAAATCATATAATTGGAAATTCTTTCCGACGCATCATTCCTAATGAGTAACGACAATCTTTAAAACAGTAAAAATTTATGTCTTCCAGGGATTTGGGAAAGAATTACTCCAACAGAGGGAGATTGATTGTTTTTTTTGTTTTTTTTAAGAAACTATTTTCGATTAGGAAGTATAAGCGATCCAATAATTAAAGGCAGGACGAGAAGTGATTTCTCGATAAAACTAAATTATAAGCTTTTGCCATCAAATGAACTTTAGATGTGATGTGAACCAACGGAGATAACCATGCATATATAGTTGGTTAGGAGTCTAGTCTCCGGCTGGCTTTTGAATCTCTTTTTGAAAATAGTGTTGTTAATCAAACCTGCTGGTTGGTGCTGCCTGACACAAGCTCATGGATAGAAGCCCCCACTCGTCAACTGAATGTTCGTTTTTGCGTAAAAAAGTCTCTGAATACTGCACATAATATTATCTCTCACCCGTTTCTTTTATACTGTACAAGTTATGCCTATAGTATGATTTTTTTGAAGCATAGCTATTATTATGTGATGACTCTGCTGATACAGGTATAATTTGCATACAAACATTTGTTCAGGTACCATTCGATAAACACCATGTCATTTTCTCGGCATTTGACTTTCACAAATGCTACACATCACAAAATTGTTACAAAGCATGATATGGGGCAATAATGAGAGAAAGGGTCCAACATCGAATACTATATGTCACTATTCTCATGACCCTTAACATACATAAGATGGGTATTTATAACCAACAACAAATTTCTTTCCATTTTCAGATATAAATTAAATGCGATTGTAATAATTATAGAAAATAAAAACCAAGAACAAGAAAAGAAAACAAATCCATGATCATCATCATTGTGAAAGTCTTACACTAGTAGTAATATTAAATTTTTCACTGGTGGGTCTACATTAGAGGAGGAGGCATGGTTCCAACAAATTTGAACTTTTTTCAGATGGGGTAGGATAAAAAAATGGTAAAAAATAATCCCATTCAAGATATGATGTTATTTTATTAACAAAGAAAATTTAAAACAATTGTTCTTGATATTGATACAAACCAGTCATCTAAAAAGTTAGTAATTGTTTTCACAAAAAGTGATAAATGTATTTAGATATTTTTAGATTCATGTATGGGTATAAAGCTGAATTAAAGCTCTAATTAGACAGCATTTTTGTGTGTACTTAACCTTTTTTTTTTCTCTCGACAAATACACAAATGGTGCCTTTATACAGTAAGATTTTATTATATAAAAGAGAAAGCCAACAAAGAATTATACAAAAAGAATGAATTAGTGGTGATCATAGAATAAGATAAAGAATTAGTTAGTGGTGGATCTTGTCAAAAAATACTAATTTTTTGATCTATAATTGTGGAGAATAAGGGGGTCATACTGATATGCTTAAGATATGCACAAGTAAAGAAGCGACAATTCGTTCGGAAAAAAATGGTAACACGCAAAACAAGCCCAAAAACACGAAGAGGCAGCAGCAGCAGCAGCACCAAGATCCAAGACTCTCAATGCAGGATTCAAATTTCAAAGCCTTAGCGCCCTTACCACCGCAACCCCCAAGCTAACGAAAAATATATCAGTATATCAACTTACGATGCAGATTCATTGGTTTCATGACAAACAACACACAGATATTTTGATCTCAATACAATAACGAAAGGCCAATTTATTTAGTTTTTGAACAAGAAACGGCTATCTTTTCTAGTCTAGCTATAGTACTAACTAATGGGCCTAAAATTTTCTCATACTATCATCATTTTGGAGGTTGGGTATGAAATTATTCTTGTTACACACTTACATGTAATGAAGACAGTGAAAAGAGGACAATCCTTACGCCTCAATGAAAACAAAACGAAAAGCTAACACAGAAAGCCCATACGCAAAATAAATTAAAAAAATGAAAATGTTATGTGGTTCCCGTTTTAGTGCACCCACAATTAAGTGGCATCCACGTAATTATTTTTCACAAAGGAAAACGTAAAAATAACTGAGGCAAAAACTTAATCAGTAATCAGTTGTGTGTTCCTCCGTTGAATCTTCAACTACTTCGCTCTTCTTCCATAAACCCCTTAGAAAAAACAATAACAAATATTCTCTGTTAGATTGTGAGTTTGATGGTGATGATAGGTTGCTCTATAGGGAATCTTACACGAAGATGAAGTAAACTATATATAAAAAATCACTATTAAGATTATTATGATGAATAAAATAGCTGGACTAATGGTGTATGTGAGGTATGATTCGATAAGAACTCTTTTTTTTGTGATTGATTTTTTGTTTTATTGATCGATCAGATAAAAAATTTAGGTTTTCAGAAATTTTTACGGTTGTTTTTTTTTTCAAAATCCAACCGTAAATACATATTATGAAGAACTTACGGTTGGATTCCCAAACGTAACTGGATTTTTTTCAAATTTACGTTTAGGTTATTTCAATTTCACTGGTAGTTTTTTCAAATACATATGAAGATGACGTTTTACGGTTGGGTTTGATTTTCAAATTCCAACCGCAAATATCACTGGTAGTTATTTATTTTTTGACTTTTTACGTTTGAGTTGTCTCAACCTTAATTTTATTTTACGGTTGGGTTTGAAAGTAATATTACAACCGTACATTTCCCTGGTTGCTAAAAATAATTATAGGATTTTTTATGTTTAGGTTTAAAGTATAAATCCAACCGTAAAACTACTTACATTTGGGTTCGATTGATCTAACCCAACCGTAAAATATCATGAGTTTTCAAAAAAAAATTGTTTGTGTTGAATTTTTTTGAAATTACCTAACTTGTGCGTTCAATTGTATTGCTTGTATGTTGTAGGAATATTAATAGGGCGGAACCAAAGAACAAAAGGGGTAATAAATTAACACCAATTGATCACACTCCCCCCACTTATCACGAAGTTCATTTAGGGGTAGATAATAGAGGCGTGAGAAAGAACGATAAGAAGAAGAAGACTTTGGAGGTAGGGGGTGGTAGCTCTAATCATAATGTACTACCTCAAGAGGAATATAATGTTTTCCAACCATACATGGAAAACACTCAAGACTTCGAAGATCTACCGGTGATGAGTGGAGGTGCACTTATAATTAGAGAACCACAAGAGGAAGATTCCGATGATGAGGAAAAGACGGACGGAGAATAATATGTCGTTTAGGAAAAGGTAAGGAAATTGTTGTTGCTTCGCCTCAACCTCAACCTCAAAATCATAACTTATTGCTATGCTTTTGATTAAATTTTTTTTTTATTCGTTATAGGTTCATAGATAGGCCGTGAAGAAATAGGTTCGTCAGATCAACATTGGTCATTAGTACTCTCGTGATGGATACAGGGTTAGCGCCTGGACTTAGCAATTCCATGTTGGAATTGATAATGTTACTTGCACAGTTTTCAGGGAACGCTATTGGCCTGAAACCGATACGTTTCATCTCCCATTCGGAAAAATGACAATAATACCGGATGATGTCAAGCAAATTCTTGACTTACAAGTTGAAGGAAAAGCTGTGTACGAAGGTTTTGACAATAACATGTCTTGGAGTGATATTTATATCATTGTTGAAGACACTCTTGGATGTGATAGAAAAAAGCCGAGAAGGAGTTTCAACAGGCTATCGGAGATAAACCGGGTGAAGCAAGGAAGAAAAGTTTAGGTATGACCAAGAAGAACTTGTTTTATAGTTTGAGGGAGAAGTTTGGAGGAACCCTCCAGAAGAAAAATGATAGGGAGGTAATAGACGCAACTGGAGTTATGCGTACAGCCAGAGCGTACTTGTTGTATCTTCTTAGTACCATATTCTTCGATGACAACTCGAGAAATAGGGTGAACATTCATTTTCTACAATGGTTGAAGGATCTCCAGAAGACACGTGAGTATTCATGGGGCACTGCACCCTTGTTTATTTGCTCGCCAATATTAGAAAACCTCGAGGGTTGGAGCTACTAAGATTTCCAAGAATACTGGTCTGCTTCAGATAATTTATAGGGTTAATTTCAATGTTTGTTAAAAAAAAATTTGCGCATTCTCTTATATATATATTTTTTTTATCTTCATAGGCATGGGTTTATGACCACTTTACGAGCTTGACTCCTAAGACAGAGTGGAAAGACGATTTTACTAGTCATACATGAAAGATATTTCAGATTCACCGGTACTCAGTCAAAGCAGAAAGAAGCTCAGATAGCAAAGAAGAGGATTGAAATTGATGCTTTCACTATAGAAGATATGGTGTTTGATCCTTATTTAAAACTTATCAAATATGATGAAGATGAAGAAGATGAACGTGCTTTTACAAGCTTGTCAGGCTACAACGGGCCTTTGTATCATCTGTTTGGGTTGGTAATGACCAACCCTCCTCGAACTCTCCGCCAATTTGGTTTTGTCCAAACCAAGGTAACAATCGAAGCCTTTAAATTGTGTGTTAATGTCTCCATGATCGAAGGCCCCAGTATTGTACTCAACTGCATCCCAATGCCTTCAATTGTTGTTCAGAATGACCCCCATAAACCGGAATACCAAATCCAAAGGGGGAAGGTTAGAATCAATTCCAGGCAAAAAAGAGGCGGTAGAAGATTACCTGGGTTGGTATCACCGTTTTGGTCATCCTCATGTGATCAATAATGATCTGGAAGCTATGAGAATTATTCAAAGAGGCAAAGGAAACAATACGGGTGGTTTATTACGAAAGACTCAACTAATATTTATTTTCTTATATAAATAGAAAAAGAAAGGACTTGCATTGGCAGAGAGTATGACTCCATGCATAAGTAGAGGTGATCTGATGATGGTTAACGAATAAAAGACCCTGCAACACAAAATTAGGAAGCTTCTGTTGATGGTGGATTTTTGACAAGGGAGAAAATTGTAATATTGCTTTTTCCTAGCTGCAGTAACACAAAATAAATATACATAAATCTCTGATCAAGTATCAGAATTATGAATAATAATCTTATCCTACATTCTGCAAGAAAATCGAGAAGGGATATTTTAGCTCCTAGCTAAATTAGCCCTGTAGCTCTTTTGCATATATGTGCACTATAGAAATTTCAGAGCTATACTCAATTAAATTCTCGTTATTTCATGTGCATCTATGCGAACTATTTGTATAAAACAGAACTCGCTGATTATACAAAATTGTGAACATTCAGAATAAAGGTTAAGTCATATCTGAACAAAAACGCTAATTAAATGCATATCATCTAATTGCAAAGTCACATCAAGTATAATTTCAAGCTGCAAACTTCCACAGCTGAATCTCTTGAAAATGTTCTGTATGCACTGCATAAAAGTTAAGCATAAATACAATAAATCTCATACTATTGAGAAAATCTAAACATGACATAAATATTGTCACGACATTAATAAATGTCAAAGCTAGCGGTACATAAACAATAACTAAAGCACTAGCAGGTACTAGCCTTGGCAAACCCTAATCATACTCCCAACACCAATTAGTAGCACACACGTGTGCCAAAAGGCTAGAAAAAGCTAAAAAATGGCAAAAAGCTAAAAAAGTCAAAAAGCTAAAAAAACCAAAAAACAAAAAAAAATAAAAAACCAACAAAGCACGCGCCAAACAGGTCCTAGCGGTGCTAGCGCTAGCACCGCGGCCAGCGCTAGCTAGCTCCAGCACCGTTAGCGCTGGAGCCATCAGTGCTAGCGCTGGAGCTATCATTTTCCCTATTTTTCCTCGATTGTGCCAGGGCTATCCCTTCAGCTTGCTCGTGCCAGCATTATTCTTTGCTCACGTGTTTTGAGTCCATGACTCCACTAACTTCTACTAGAAATCAAAACAATTACATGGGGGGATTATTCACGGGGTTTTGGTCTGGCGGTTACAACAACTGAAAGTTACAAAGTAGTGGTGAGGTTGTAGAAATTGAGGAGACGATGAAATCATGGTTTTCCAGAAACTTCCAAGGATAATAAACCATTACCCCTACAGTCTCCACTACTCCATCTCTTCACTACATTCACTATTTTACAAGGAAAATACGTGTGTTCCCAATTACTATAAATAGGCTACTTAGCTTATTCTGAAAACACAACAAGCTTACAATTCTCATAAGATCTGTGATTTTTCTCGATAGTTTTACAATTCTACGCACATTTCATCACACATATTTCCTTCAACTTTCTTTCCCCTAAGATCAACCCATTTTCTCTCCTTGTGACTGAAGCAGGGCGGAACGGCTACTATCGTGGTTTAGGCTTGCCCTGTACGATTTTGATTTCTGAATCTAAAGAAAGTACTTCTTCAGTACATTTGTATTTCCTAGAATCAAATTTTAGGTATTAACAGCTTGATGAACCAAATCAGAATGACTCAGAGCGGAGCTTAAAGAGGACTAGAGCTGATTCAAGAGGTACGAGTACTAGCCAAAGTGAGCTGCAAGCTAATGAAGAGACACATGATGAAGCCGAGGATGTGCAAGGTCGTGGTCGTGATGGTTTTCTTACTCGTGATCGTGGTAACATGACCATAAAAAGAGGTCGTGGTGATGCTCGTAATACCCGTGTCGAAGGACCTTCTTCTCCTCCTCCTTCTTCTTAGAATCTCCTCCTCCTTCTCTTATTGTTGAATATCAAATTTAAATCAAACTTTGGTTGTTTTTCTGGGTGGATTTTATATTCTTGGGACGAATTAATGTTTTAGTTTTAGTTTGGAATTTAGTTTATGTTAGAGTTAATGGATAAATATAGCTCAATTTAGTTAGAATGAATGAAGAAGTTTTTATTTAAAATTTATGTAGTTATATTTCAAGTGAAAGAATTAGAACAAGTTAGAAATCATGATTTATTTACCTAAATTTCAAGTTGGGAATCAAACAAAGGAGAAATCAATTCAAAAAAAAATAATACGGTTGGGTTTGCAAGTCCAATCTCAACCGTAAAACTGTATATTTCAGAAATTACAGACTTACGGTTGGGTTCGAGAGTCAAAACCCAAACGTAAATATGAAGCCCAGACTTACAGTTGGGTCTTGCCTTGCAAACCCAAACGTAAATATGAATATAAGGTCTTTCCCAGAATTACGATAGGGTTTTAAAATCCCAAACCAACCATAAATTATCCTGAACCATAAAAAAAACAAAACAAATAGTACTTGCGTTTTCTTTAGTTTGTTGTTTGATTGAATGACCCAATTTACCTTAAATTTAGTTAAAATGAATGAATAAGTTTAAAAAATCGATTTTTGAACCCAAATTTGAAGTTAATTTCAGTGCTAGAAATCAAGTGTTCAGGATTATTTACGGTTGGGTTTGGAAAGTCAAAACCCAACCGTAAAAACATGTTGCTATTGATATCCAAAATTACGGTTGGGTTCGTGCCTCAATTTCCAACCGTGAATTTTCAAATTTAAATTTTGATCACTATTTGGAAGGAAAAAAGAGCCGTTTTAACAGTGTACGACTAGATTTTAAAAAATTAAGTCGTTACACTAGCCTTTGGGTGTTTTTTGTGTATAAAAGGAACTCTTCTCTCAACAAAAATCCTCACATTTCTCAAATTATATCATATTTCCTCATCTAGTCAAAAAAATTAACACTTCTCAAACATGGCTACTAGCTGGTCCACTAACGAAGATGTTGCAGCTGTTCGGGTGTGGGTGGCTACCAGAAAGCATGACTCACATCTAAAAATTAACTCTTCTCAAACCTTGGATACTTTTTGGAACCGTGTTTTCAAAGTTTTTGTGGGCTTAGAGGTAATAGAAGTGGAAGAACATGGAACATAGTCAAGGATAGATTCGAATAACTCTATGATCGATGTGATAGTTTTAGAACTGATTGGTACAATGCCAAGTTTAATTTCCATGATCTCGACATCAATGGATATATAAGTATATCTCAAATGGATGTTAATCAAATCATTTACGATTTCAATATAATACTAACATATTATTCATTTTTATTTTCAGACTCCTCATGTTGTTAAGGAATGTAGGCATATATATGCCAAGAAGTTCACGCATTTTGCATGCTATGATTATTGAAAAAAATGATAAGTATTTCGATCACGAGTATTTCGATGACGATTATTTTTCGATTAGGCGTGGTAACTAATCAAGTATAATGTTATGATCTACTTTATGTCTTTAACTAATTGTAATGTCTTATCCTTCAATGAAAACTATTATGAATTTTGCTAGATAAGTCCAAACAATCATAATGGAACTTCCATTTGAAATTACAGTTGGGTTCTTGAGTCCAAACCCAACCGTAAACAATCCTATATCTCTTGTGTTACTAATTGATGTGATTTGTTTAGTTTTTGTTTGAGTGAATGACCCAATTTACCTTAATTTGAGTTAGAATGGATGAATGAGTTCAAAAATTGGATTTATTTACACAAATTTGGAATGAAAGGAAATG
This sequence comes from Papaver californicum, assembly GCA_023531435.1. Taxonomy (NCBI): domain Eukaryota; kingdom Viridiplantae; phylum Streptophyta; class Magnoliopsida; order Ranunculales; family Papaveraceae; genus Papaver; species Papaver californicum. The sequence goes on along the minus strand of JAJJMC010001957.1, from coordinate 190,729 downwards.
CAAGAAAATAGGGTCCGGGAATATTTACGGTTGAGTATACTGAAAAACCCAACTGTAAAACTGACAGAAAATGGGTTCCCAGTTTTACGGTTGGGTTCAAATCTTCCAAACCCAACCGTAAAACTGTCTGAAAATAGATACCCAGTTTTACGGTTGGGATTTGAACTTCTAAACCCAACCGTAAGTCTAAATATATTTTCTTCCAAGACGTACAGTTGGGCTCGTGCATCTTTTCCCAACCATAAATTTTATTTTGAATTTGTTTTTCACTTTGGTGTCCCTATTTGGTTGGAAAATAGAGCCGTTGGAACCTTGTACAACCCTTTTTTTCAAAATTGAGCCGTTACACATCTTCTTTATATAGGAAACAAACAAGAATGGTTGAATATATATCAAACCCATTTTATTTCTTAAGAAACTACACCTTTCTTCTATATCAATCATCTCCAACTAAACTATCACTCCTAACATACTAGATTATGGATCAACATGGGGTTCAAGATCCTGATTTTACTTTGAATGAAGATTTATGCATTTGCCGTAACTATGTACTGTGTTATCCAAAAAGAGGCGAAAAACGAAGGCAAGGTGGTATAATGAGTAAGAGTTATTGGCTAACCATCTATGAAAACTTTTGTTCTGAAACCGGTAACCCTTATAACCGTGATCACGTCAAGTTGATTTGTCAATGTGATACTATAAGCAGACAAGTTAAAGAATTTATGGCATTATTTCGTATCTTTAGTCAACTACGACTTAGGGGTGAAACCGAAGATGAAGTTTTAGAGAGATCTATTCAGGAATGGAGAAGATGGAAAATATGACCTTTTTAATACCTACCTCATTACAACATCCTAAAAGACTTCTTGCTCACTCGCAAACCTATGTAATGTCATGTGGTTTAGTTGGTGGTAATTTAATTTATCTATGGGGCTGATTTAATGGTCTAATGGGTTGTAATGAGGTTTAAGTAATGAGAAAGGGTTTTTTATATACATTTTGTCTTTGCAGGTTTATTTACGGTTGGGTTTTTAAGGTCAAAACCAACCGTAAACTAAGTTTAGTCCATAATTTTTTGCACAAGTCTTAATTACGGTTGGTTTCTATACCCCAACCCAACCGTAATATCATGGATTAGTAAATTTTATTGCTAAAAGACTAACTAAAGGCAAAAAAAATTCAACAAAATACTTTATTCATAATTTGGTTTCTTCAAAACACATATGATATTGTCACTACCAATCACATCATCACATTTAGTCAATGAACATGCCCGTATTATCACTCCGACTCCGAGTCAGATCAATTTGTGTGAAGGCTTCTTTCGATAGTTGTAATGCGTTCCAAAGTTCAAAACTTTGCTCGAACAGATTAACACCAAGACCTGGGGATTGCGCCATCGTATCCCTTAATGGGGGTAATGGGATTTCTTATTTCAATTTGAGACCGAAAAATGGCATCTTTACACCATCCCCATCACACATCTTCTTTTAGACAATTTTTCGACAAAACTTGTTCTTGTTGGTGCAATTGTAAGACTCAATCCAAATGAGATATGATGGATGGCGCAGTTGAAAGCGTTGGCTAGTATTTGGCCACATATTGGCATGCTCATCCAATAGTCGCTTGTCAAGCTCTTGTTGCCTATTAAACGTCGTTCGAATGCAACAAACTTCTCATTTAACTCCGACTCTTGTTCTCCCGGTTCCCACAATGTCATCACTGGCTTGTAAAAATCCGGGTAATAACGTAGTTCAACCACGCACCTATGCCTTATATAAGTGCATTCGTCCCAACCCAACTTTTTAGCTCTGCTAAATGGTCCAACTTGTTCGATGAATACATGGTAGCCACAATTACCATCGCCGGCAACATCGTCGGTGGCCTTTATGTATTCACGAACAAAATCGGGAAAATATAACATATAATTTCATATATAATGTGCGTAGGTCGGACAATTTTACCTTTCTCATCTCTTTCCAAAGTAGATGGTGTTTGTATCAATCCTCTTACAAGCCGGATCGTATGCGGCTCTTCAACCAATGGTGTATTTCTTTGAACAATCTCTTTGTTTCTTGCTAATTGTTTATTACCAACTCTTCTTGAGTTTGGATTTGCGGGAACTTTGATTGGCTCTTCAACCAATGGTGTATTTCCTTTCACCTCAACTATGCTTATTGAGCTTTGTTTGGAGCGGAATATTAGACCTTTTCCCTTGGTACCAACTTTGATTTTTGAACTCTCTTGAGAGGAAAGCTCGAGACTTTTTCTTTTATCATCTCGACGGCTTGGTCCTCCTTGTTCCGATTGACTTCTTCTTTGTTTGTTTCTACCTTGAACATCCTCCTCCTTCTCATCCCCCCGCTTCATATTCCTTTTGCAAATGCTCAAAATCAGAAAGTTCTCTTTTCTTTGATTCTTCCAACAATTCCCTCGTGTTTTTTTTCGCACTACACGCCTCTTTTCTTTCATAGAAGGCCTACCCTTTCTCTTCCCTTTAGTCGGTTCCTTGACATCGTACCTTGTGTGTGGAAACACGAAGTTGCTCAACTTACTCAACCATATTTGCCTTTGTGACCGATTTAATGCGGAGTATTTCTCGGCTAGAGTTTTTCCAATGTAGGTATCGGCAAACGCTCCACCAAAATCTTGATCGACGATGGGTTCATTGAAAGACAATTGTTTCCAAAACGGATCAATATGTTGAATTGGGATCACACCGTATTTTTCGTACTTGGCCATCATATGCCGGCATGGGAGTCCCAAACTTGACATGTTAGGACAAACACACTCTTCTTCTCCGTGTAAGTTGCCCAACCTATAATGATTAACTTCGCACACTATCTTATCAAATGTGCAATGCGACACCTTATAAGAAATTCCCTCGAGCCATGGGTCGTCTTTATATTGGATGTGTTTTCTACAACGGATTTTTCGAAATTCTCCTTAACTCTATCAAGGTCATGGAGGAAATAATCGTGAATGGCTTCGAAGACCGTAACAAACCCACCATCACAACTATGAAGCTTCTTATTCAATCGGTTATGAGATGACTCCGCGGTACTTGTAGCTTGGTTATCAAATTGCTTATATTGGTTTGTGAATGCCGATACAAACTTCTCTCTGTGTGGATTTAACCAATGGTCCATCAAATATTTTACAACACTTGGATAATTTCTCCAATGCAAGCCTAACATACGAACTTTTTCTTTATAATCCTCCCTGGTGATAGACCATGTCAAAGCTTCCCACTTCCTTTGAAAACTAGCCCATTTTAGTTCCTCCAACTTGTCATCCTCCTCGAATTTTTCTTTGGCCTTTTCTTGTTGAGGTACCGGTAATTTCTTAATTCTCTCCATCTCGCTTTTCTTTGTTGGCCGAATAATCGGTTTGCACTTGGTTTGAATATTGTTCCACAAGTGGAACGTGCAAAGAAGACCCTTGTTATTGCATTCATCAAGGCTTGTTCTTTGTCGGTAATGATTGACTTAGGGGTATATCCTTCCATATAGAATAATTTAACTTGTTACAATGCCCACAAATACACTACACTAAATTTAGCGTTTAGCAACAGACTATTTGCGTTGTTGAATGGGCTTGCAACAGCTATGGGCCGTTGCAAAACACCCTGTTGCAGTTTTTCGCAACAGCTTTAGCGCCGTTGCGAAATTTAGTCAGCAACTGATGCTCGTAACAGAAAAGTCGTTGCGAAATTATAATTTAGCAACAGAAATCGTTGCTAAATTTTTCATTCTGTTGCTAATTTCAGATCCAGTCTTCGTTGACCTGACATTAGCATCAAACATCAGCAATTGCTAATTTTTTGCAACTGCAAAAAAATATGGTCCAGTCGTTGTTGACCTGGTCAAAATCGATTTCCCCCAAATATTCCCCTGGGTAATATTACCCAGTTCCCGGCAATCACCCTGATTCACCAAATTCAAATGATTCAATCTAATAACCCTCATATTCAACATGCAATAATAAATGAACTACGAAACACAACGCAAAAATCATGACACAACAAGAATTGTCATTTGGGTATTTTTTATTAATTTAAGAATCTTAAAAAATGTTCTAAAAGAAAAAAATATTCAACGTATATATATATATAGTGTACCTCATAACACAATGTTCATTGGTGCTGTATATATATATAGTGTACCTCATAACACAATGTTCATTGGTGCTGTCTTGGCCGTCCCTTCTCCGTCTCTGACCTGAAATAAAACAGCCAAAATGATCAAACTTCTGAGAATCAATCAACCTTTCGTGTATGAATAAAACTAGTTCATTGTTCACCAACAGAACCTAAAACAGTTCCATTTTAATATTTAATATGAAATAAGATAGGTGAGAACTAAGAAATGAGATTAATGAATATTTACCCAAAGAGATGCCCAACTAAGTCGCACCAATGAGAGAAATGAGAGTAAGGAATAAGATTGGTGAAGCCATGGCCTACATAACAAATCATAAAAAACACCAGAACCACTAACATCACCTTCCACTAATCAGCACCACCATACCTCCAAGCTCCATCAGTAACTGTAGTTCAAGATCTTCACTTGCAAAGGAACCGATCACCTATGATTGGAATGAGAGTCCCGTGACAAAAAGTAAAAACTTAGCATGGCACTGAAGCTTATGTCATCACTCAAAAGCAAAAGATTGTAAATCACGATACTGTAAGATCTTGGGCAGATGAGAATCATCAGACAATAATTAGTTGAACTATAAAGGCATGCACCCATTGTGCCCAGGATTTAATCAAGTACATACCCTGTAATGAGGACCGCGAACTCTTTAAGTGCTTTATCACTAGTCACTTCAATCAATTCTCCTAGACCTTATGCAGCTTGTACAAGATTTGAGTTATAACAATGAAATTTCAAATAAAAATAACATAAATTGGGTTATTTTATTTGACTTGCTTCATTTTGTCTGGTGTAACCAGCTGGACTGTTGACACGGCTAAAAGAACCCCCTGGCCCTTTATGTATTTCCATTACAAAAAGGTAATTTTGGACTGAGTGATGAGAAATTCGACTAATCGATCAACCAACATAATAATATAGAAGTGTATAGTACATGTAAAATCTATAAATTAAGGATCACACAAGTGAATCAATCTTCTATTTTAAACCAAAATAAAAATTATGCTACTGTGCATGTGCTATTTGATGTCAAGGATATATAATACTATGGGAATCAGTAACACCAACAAGCTAAGAACCTCCACTGTTGCAAAGGAAGATACACCTTTGCCCTCCAAAACCGCATAAAGTATATGTACATTCACATAAGAAAGATCAGATAATCAAGATTGAGAACTCTTTTATCCAAATTTTAAGATCCATTTCATTCCCAAACTGCATAGTCTGTAATATAAGGCAGACATGACTGATTGTAATAATAAGCAAAATATAGTAAAACTGTATGTAGCTCTACCACAACTTGGTTACAAGATTGAAACATCTTACAAGCTGTGAAAAAGGTTGATCAAATTCAAATTACAAGATTTCACAGAATAAAAACATAATCATCATATCATTTTCCAATTCATACTTATCATTGAATTTCTATTTCAGAACTTACCTTGTAACAACAACCACAACCATCCAGATCTCTTTTGCAACCTTCTTAAACCTACACAGAAAGATACCATCTCGTCAAAAACACCAGTCAACTGAAATTAGAAGAACAATTGAATTTTTTGTAAGTTCATTCATCATGACCTCATGTATAGCACATTTGAAATGACCTTATTTTTGAAATTTGCATAACCCTTACTTGAATGGTAAAGTCACATCGATCCCTAATAAATAAAATTTTGAGTCCTCTTATAAATCGATTCAAAGTCTTCATCGCAGGCTTCTTTGGCCTTAAAATTGCATCAAATACTTACTTCTTATACTGCTTGAATCATAGGCATCACAAGCAGGAATTTTCGTTAATTACCCATCATCCCACAAATACAGACATTTGTGAACCCTAACTTAAACATTGAGAACCCATTAAAAAAACCTAGATCTAGAACTCCAAGGTTACAAAACCATGTTTAATGAAGGAAGATATGAAATTTCAACCGATTGGGTAGTGGGTGTTAAAGGGATTAGGGTTTTTGTGATGTTGATGGTGATGGTGGAAGAAGAAGAAGAAGAAGAAGAAGAGTGACGTAGGAAATGGAAAGTGGGAGTTTGGGTTAGGGATATAACACATGCACATGTATATGGCACACATGTGATATAGGGGTGGAATAATCTTGTAATACAAAACGACTTTAAAAAACTGGGAGGAATAATACGTCAAAGTGTTGCCGACCACACGATGTATTGGTACACTTATAATCTCCGTCGTTGCTAATAGCAACAGAACATTATTCGTCAAGTTTAGCAACAAAAATAAACTGTCGCTAAAATTTAGCAACAAGTTTACATATGTTGCTAATTTGAGTTGCTAATTTGCAAAAGGCAACACTAAACAGGGACTTGGTAGAAGTTTGCCCGACAAAATTCAAGACCGAGAGCTCATACTTGTTAGTTTTGTACGTGCAATCCATTAGAAGCACTTGGTGGGAGCACCGGGCCAACTTTATAAACTCGGGATGAGCCAATAAAAGATGTTTTATTTGTTTATCCTCGTCTTCTTCATGGAACATAGTGTAGTTGTGCTTCTCCCCCAAGTACATTAGTTGTTGAATTTATCCCTTTCTTCCCATTATACTGAATGTGATTCCACAAGATAGATAAAGGCACAAGTTCAAATTGAACTTTGCCCCATTTGATGTAATTTCCAAGAGAACAACATGATCGACTTTTCTCTAAAACAAGAGAAATATTTCTTGGACATTAGTAAATTTGTATCCAAATATTTTTCTCTCTTCTCGCCAGTTACGAACAAAGAAGTTAAATAATGGTCTTTGACTTTAAAGGAACCAAGATTCATTACTTTTACGAGAAAAATAATTATCAACAAAAGTTGATTCTCTTAGCAAGTTACGAGCAAAGAGTGTAATACGACTCACATAAGATTTTATTCTTTTCTAGCCATGTACGAACATAGAAATTAAAGTCTCAATCTTATTCCCTGACAATTACGGATCGAGAGAGATAAAAAGTTGACTAAGAACCATCTCATGAAATACCTGCAATACATTCACAAAGTGTAATCATGGGAAAGATCAATATTGCAATAATTCTCAAAAATTTTACTCCTCCTTTAGCCAGTTACGAAGAAAAAGAGTTAAGAGCGTAACTTATGAGACAATATAAGATTATGTTCTAATCACCTTAAATAGGATAGCAAAGAACAATCTCACATAATAAGCAATACACATAGTATAACCAATAAAGATTAGGTATTGCAATCATCATCAAAATAAAATTTAACTGAACAAACTTTAATAATTGATAGATGATAAATATGAAGTAGTAATGTAATAGAAGAACACTAATGATCTACTTCAAATATTAGTTTTTTTCTCTTTAAAACAATAAAAATAAATACTTAAAAGGAGTAAACTAGGAAGACAGGTTCTTGAAGAACTCTTCATCATTCCCAAAATCCTCGACAGTCAAAGGAATCAAGACATAAGGTTCATGGTTGTTGGTTTTGAGGCCTTCAATCATAATTTCATGTTATTTGATAAGTGCTTTTTGAACTTCGAGAGTTTTCTGCAAAACATCTCTAAGAGATTGTAATTCCATCTTAGTCTTCTTGAATTCTTCAACAAAAGGGTTGCAAATCTTTGATGGTTAGAAAAATTAGATATTGGCTTCTTCGTATTCTTCTTACTCCTTTTAAAGAATGAATTTTTCTCCTTAGAGTAAGTTTTATCATCTTCCTTCATAGTTGTAGATTCATCACCAACCATAGGATACATGTTTTACTTGACGAGAGTGTGCTTGGAGGATCCATAAGGAATTCTCAAAAGGATATGATTTTAGATTTCTCATGAACCACATATATATAGTACTCCAAAAGAAAATTTTCGGAAGAGTTCCAAAAATAGAATGAGACTAAGAAAATGAAAGATGATCCTCCATGAGAAGTTACAAAATGTCTAGAATTCTAAAAAAATAAAAATTGCGTTCATGAACTAGTATTCAAACATTGATAGTTGAAATACAAAAAATAGCCTTTATTCAATTTTGTTATTTTTTACAATGAGAAATTCTTTTAAACATCATTGTTTGAATCTTAGTGAGAAATGAAGATGTTGATTGAGGTAACAGATGTGTCCCAAAATATTTTGTATTGAGAACCCCATCAATTAATGCCAAAAAGATATCTTAAGTTTATATCAATTGTATGGTTAGACAGTTATCTAAGAGCATAATTTTCATCTTAGCTTGTTATATAGAAATTCCCATGGATTACATTTTCGACTCTTGCTTAGGAGTCAGATAGGCAAGGAGAACTCTACAAAGAGCATAAAATACGTTGATACCCACATCGAGTCGTTACATTTTGGACTCACTATTAGCAATGTGGTATTAAGTCAAGTTTTTTTACTCATAAAAGGTGCATAGAGGATAATTTTAAAAACTCCGTGATGGATTTAGTCAATAAACTGTAAAGGTTGCATAACCTACAAACTGGCCCATGTCAATGGAGCAGAGGCTCAACAAAGAGATAAATAATTTTATCCTTTTTTTTATGAATGACTATAATTGACAAAAAAAAGGTGTCATAATAATACTAAAACCCCACCATATTACTCAAAGAAACACCAAATGGATGGAATAATTCAAGTAATAATATTTAAAACACAAACTAAGAGTAATTTGCTTAAAATCCCTTGTTGTTCATTGTCCTTATCTCTTTAATGGGCGCATGAGACAAGGATGCACTTTTTCAACACAATTAGGCTATGTTGAGGTGAGAGTTATCTCACCACTACATTCCTATAAGGATTCATCAACTTCTTGAACTCTTGATCATTTAGATCTTTTTCTCTTCACACATTCAGTTTATTCTCTTAATTGAATGGTTTTAATATGATCATTAAACTTTCTCGTTCTCATAAAAGAAAACTTTATTTTGTTTTAATGCCAAAAATCTTTTTTTAATGGGTTAATGGAGCTAATTAACACCATAATAGTGTTCAACATTTAATCTCATACTTATTTCCATGGTTATTAAAAATCAGAATTTTATGAAAAGAAAAAAGTTTTTTTTGTAGCCTTTTATCTTAAGTTTATATAGAGAATTTTATTTTAGGTTTTTTGAATTTTAAAATGAAAAAGAACGACTGAGAAAGATAACTAGTGAGTTATCATCCTTAATTTTATAGAAGTGTGATTCTGAGCAAAAATGAAAGAATTGAAGTATCACATCCTCTCACAGTGTAAGTATGATTGTGAAAGATATTGAACTCGGCTGTTTTATCTTGGGGACGACGCGACATCGAAGAACTGCTTGTACAATCTTGAACAGAGCCGTGAAATGTCTTAAAAAGAGCTTAGTCTGCGACGGTTGATGGTGGATTTTTGACAAAGGAGAAAATTGTAATATTGCCTCTGCTCAGCTGCAGAAGTATGAAATAAATATGTAGAAATTTCTGACCCGGCATCAGAATTATGGATATGTATTTTTAGCTTACATTCCGCAAGAGAATTAAGAATGCACATTTATCTCATAGCTACAATAGCTCTGTAGCTCTTTATATATTTATGCACTTTCAAAATTTCAGGGCTTTACCTAGCTACACCCTCTTTATTTCATGTGCATCCATATAAACTATTTGTATTAATCAGAATATGTTGATTATACAAAATTGTGAACTTTCAGAATAGAGGTTATGCCACATCTGAATAAAAACGCTAATTAAATGCATACCATCTAATTGCAGAGTCGCATCAAGCATTATCTCAAGTTGCAAACTTCCACAGCTGAATCTCTTAAAAAATTTATATGTGCACTGCATAAAAAGTTAAGCATAAATGCTAACATTACATCTCATATAATTGAGAAACCCTAAACAGGCCATAAATATGGCCACGACATTAAACGAATGCCAAAGCTAGTAGTGCATGGGCAATAATCATGGCATTAGCAAGTACCATCCTTAGCAAGCCCTAGCCACACTCCCAAAACCAATGAGTAGCACATACATTTGACAAAAGGCCAGGAAAAAGGATAATAAAGCCAACAAAACTAATACGCCAACGCCAATGGCCAACAACTAGCACTAAAGAAGAAATGGTCTAGCACCTGTACTAGCACACCAGCGCTAACAAGTTAGCGGTGCGCAATTGCTAACGATAGCAGTGGTAACTTCGCTAGGCATCGCTAGCAACACCATGGCTAGCGCTAGCACCTAGTTAGCCATTTTTGCCTCACTAACTCTTTGCTAGCAGCGGTAAATTTGCCAGGCCTTGCTAGCAACACCATGGCTAGTGCTAGCACTCTGCTAGCCATGACAACTCTACTAACTCTTACGAGAAATCAAAACATGTTACATGTGAGGATTCTTCATGGGGTTTTGGTCTGGTGGTTATAGCAACATGCGGCGTGGCAACACCCCATGATAAGGAAGTTACAAAGTAGTAGTAAGGTTGAAGCAGTTAATGGAGTATTGGAATAATGGATTCCCGAAGATTCCAAGGCGGTTATACTATTATTACCACGACTTCCACTTCTCCATCTCTTCACTACCTCCACTACTTTACAAGGAAACGTGTGTATTCTCAACTATTATAAATAGGCTATTTAGCCCATTTCAGAAACAAAACAAGCTGATCATTCTCTCAAGCTCTGTCATTTTCTCAATAGTTTAACATCTCTACACACAATTTAACCCACAAATTCCTTCAACTTTCTTTGCTTACCTCCTCTAAGATCAACCCATTTCCTCTCTTTGTGACCGAAGCAGGGCGGAACGGCTACTATTGTGGTTTAGGCTTGTCCTGTTCGATTTTGATTTTCGAATCTAAAGAAAGTACTTCAACAGTACATTGTTTTGCCTAGAAGTAATTTTTAGGTACTAACAATTGGCGACCACAGTGGGAGATCAATCTCTCGCTTACGAATCCAATTCTTCAACCATCTGAAAATCAATTTTTCAACTGTCTGAAAACAAGGTGGGTCTTAGGTCTGGTTCATAGACTAACATCAATTCAGGTCTAGCAACGAATCTCAATTCCATGCATTACAACGTCGGCGAGGTGCCTCATGTTACTCCAGAGTTTATCTTGCTTGCTCAAACTCCCTTGGAAGCTATGGATGCTCAAAATCCCGACCATTATAATTGATCTCGTGAAAATTCTAAATGATATCATCACAAATCAAGTTGATTGATAGACACATTTTAGTGTCTAATTTGCACCTTAATTTCTAGTAAGTTAGTATTCGATTTTGCGTTTATTACGTGTTTTTATGCTTTTGTAGGTACATTAGAAGAATAGAGATTTGTGGAAAAATTGGCTCAAAAGTGATAAAGGCACTCAAGGACAAGTGTTATTGGCACCCCAAGAATGGATAAAGGACAACCTAGAATCGGCCCGAGTCAACTCAATCAACACAGCGGGTCAACTCGGTCAACCCAGTGAGTCAACCCGGCCGAGTCACCGATCCAGCTCATCGGAGACCTTACTGGATGCTTCAAAATTACGAAATTGATGGGATTTGGTGAAATTAAAAGCAACCCATTGCAACTAGAGTCCAGAACAATCGAGAAACAGCAAAGAATCCCGAAGAATTAGCTCAGAAATTGTGAACTTGGACGGATTCCTGTTTTGATTAGGAATCGAATTTGGGAGTTGTTTGAGAGAGTTCTATTAGGTTTAGAACTCTCCCTAGGGTTTGTAGACCCTATATAAACCAAGAGAAGCCAAGAGAAAACGACACGCAGCCCTAGAAACCAATTCAGAGAAATTCCGGCCATCTCCGTCACCGTCCGATCATCTGTTGTTGCACCGGCCGACGTGTTCTTCATTCAGTCATCACCGGGGAAGACGACTCAGCAACATCTACATCTGTTGATGATTCAAACTGTTCTGTTGCCTATTCTTTCTTTTCCTTTGTTTCTTAGAACTTTCTGTAACAGCGGAACCATTTCTGGATACACTTATAAACGTTTCTGTTCAGCTGTTACACCATTATTCAACCTTGTAATCAATATTTTGAGCAATGAAGAGATCTTTTGAGCAAGTTTTCTCCACCATGAGCTAAGTATATTTACTGGGATGATGGAGAAGGTTTTTCTCTCAATTTTATGTGGTAAGTCTATTTTTAATTAATTATTTATAATTCTTTACTTGTTAAAATTGCATAGTTTCGAAATAGAAAAACGGTTTTCATTCAGTAGTGGTGTTTTTGTTTGATGGGTCATGCTGGGTTGACAACCTCTGATGTCCCATGCTTGTGATTTACCTCTGCTTGTTTGCATAAAAAACCTATTTTGGCAATATTTGAGCTTAATTTATTTAAAAGAATTGCATGATTAATCACATAAATTGTTGGAAATAACTGATTCCAGATTCCTGGTTTTCTCCATATTTTCCATATATCATCTCTAGTTTATTTTGCTTTACTTTATTCCTGGATTTTATTTAATTAGATTAAGTCAATTAGTTTCTAAAATCATTACCTTCGCAAGTTCGAGAAACGAACACTTTTTACCACTATTCTAAAACACATCAATTTTTGGCGCCGCCGACGCGGACTTGTTTTTAGGTTTAGGGTTTTAGATTTATTTTTAGGTTTTTATTTTTAGTTTTATTATTTTACTTTGTTCTATTTTAAGTTTCTTTTGGTATTTCTCTTTTTGCTACAGGTTGAATTTTGGATCGAAAAGGGAGTAAGCCAAAGTTTTGGAATTAAAGCTAAAGACTTGGAGTTAAAGGGAAAAGCTTAAAGAACGAAAAAGAAGATCAAGATTTTATTTTTCTTAATTAGATTTTTAGTTTATTTTAATTTGTTTAGAAAATTGTATTAGGGTTTTTATTATTTCTGTAATTTTTCTTTTATTTTCGGACACTTTTTGGACTTTCTTTTGGACATATTTGGACATTTTATTATTTTTAAACCCTACGGAAGGGTAGTTTTAAATATCAAACTGTGTGCAGGGAAGGACGACAATTACGATATTGTCTCGGCCCCTCGGGTTCGCACACTATTGAAAAGGATATTAGTGGCCCGAGTCAACTTCAACGGTTCATCGCCCGTCTGGTACGGGAGGTAAACTTCGACCAACCCACGAATCTCCTGTCAGTGGGTTTTCTGGACGCCTTTGTATGCATATATGCTGAGGACTGAATACGGACTTTAATTTTTTCATAGTAAAGGGCAAGGCCTGGCCATACAAGATAAGGTTTCGGATTTCATCCCCGTCTCCTTCTTGCCCGCTTTAGGAAAACGAAACCTACGCGAACCTAAGCCTAAAATCTTGACTAGAAAGAGACCTATAGGGTATCGAGCTTATTGGAAAATCGTTCAAAAGGACTGTACTGGTTACTTTATTATCCTAACTCGAAGTTAAGGAAGATTATTTTAAGTTGATTAGAGCCGCCTTGTAACCCAGGGAAAAGTGCCAAAGAGACAGGGTTATCAAAGCTCCTTAGAGCTTATCCTGTTTCTCTTCGACTTAATCTAATTCGGATCGTTCTAAGAGGTTTGCTAAAATTGTAACCAGTTGCCTTTTGAAAGAATAGAAGCTGGTCTAGAAACAATCTAAGTGGAACCATCATGCTTGTTGTTTGCTAGATTTAGGTTTGATTTGGTTGAGTCAGGGCACGATTGTGTTTGATTAATTGCTTGTTAGGATTTAATTTTTGCATGCCAAGAACGCTCTTAAGGCGAACTTGGGATAGAGACCCTCAAGGTAGGTTAATTAGTGAAAGACTGGTAGTTCACCTTAACCTTGAGAAGCCAACTGAGAGTGAACTAGTCACTCCCGAGACCGTGTCAGCAATGACACCTCTGAAGGATTTGTTGAATCCGACCCGGACCTCACGTCCATCTTGCATCAAGTTAGCCGCTACTGAAGCGAGCTACGAACTGAAACTCGGAATCATCCAGATGCTTCCATTATTCTTAGGAAAAGAAAACGAAAATCCCTATTTTCATGTTAGGGAATTCGAGGAAATATGTAGCACAATCAGGATTAGAGACTTGAATGACGAGTCTATGAAACTCAGACTATTTCCCTTTTCACTAAGAGACAAAGCCAAGTCGTGGCTATACCTCTTGGCTCCTCAGTCAATTGAAACCTATGCCCAACTTACTTCAGCTTTTATTCAGAAGTTCTTCCCTAGGAACAAAATTTCGTCTGTTAGGAAGAAAATATGCACGTTTTCCCAGCTAGAGGGAGAGTCTCTGTATGTGTATGTAGAAAGGTTCAATGACTTATTGTCCCAATGCCCAGACCACGGAATAGAGGAGTTAAGGCTAGTTCAGATCCTCTATGAGGTTTGGACTACGCATTTAAAACCTTGGTCGAGTCTTTGTCAACCGGAGGGTTCGACAGTAAGACTCCTGCTGAGGCGATGAAACTTCTACGTGACATCGCCGAAAAGACCCAGCAGTGGGAGAGCATTAAGGAGCCAAAAAGAACAATTCTTCTAGGAAAAGGAAATGTTAATAGGTTAGAAGGATCTTTTGATCCAAAGGCCCAAATAGAAGCCTTATCTAGAAGGCTAGAACTGGTCGAAATGAATCAAGCTAGTAGTTCAGAGCCCAACCAATTCGAAGAGCAGGCTTTTTGTCTTTATGATAACACTAGATTTGATAACCATAGAAAGTTCGACTCGTATTCGGAATCTCATAACCCTGGCTGGAGAAACCACCCGAACCTTTCCTGGTCGAAAGGCCAGGCTCAAGGTCAGTTTAGTAATGCTAAAGGTCCTCCAGGCTTCAGTTATAAGAATTCGGCTGGTCCAACTCAGCCCAGCAATGACGATAAGTATGAGAAGAGATTCCTGAGCATAGAAAGAGTTATTTCTAGTTTACAAAAACCTCAGTTAGTGACATTGCTGCGGCTCTGAGAAAGCGAGAACCTGGTAGGTTCCCTAGTCAACCCGAACCCAATCCTAGAGGAGTCAATGAAATATCGACTGGGGAGAAATCATCCAGTCACGTGAATGCAATTACGACCCTCAGGAATGGTAAGGTAGTGGATAACAAGGTAACTAGGCCCGTTAGTGAACAAACTGTAGTTCATCCTGACCCAATAGTTGAAGAGACTGATAAAGTCTCTGACGAGCCTGAGGCAACCCCTCAGAGAACTGATTTCATGCCTAGAGCCCCATACCCAAGGTTGTTAGCACCTACTAGGAAGGAATCCAATTTTAATGAAATAATGGAAGTTTTTAAGAAAGTCACGATCAACCTTCCATTATTAGATGCAATTAGGCATATTCCTGCTTATTCCAAGTTTCTTAAGGACATGTGTACGCGAAAGCGAAAACTTAGCGTACATAAGAAAGCTTTTCTAGCTAGTCATGTAAGTTCAATTATACAGAGTAGTACGGCCCTTAAGTACAAAGACCCAGGTTCCCCAACCATAGCTTGCACAATAGGAAACTACCGGGTAGAAAGAGCCTTACTCGATTTAGGAGCCAGTGTGAACTTATTGCCGTACCATGTGTACCTCCAGCTAGGACTAGGCGATTTGAAACTGAATCAGGTGACTTTGCAGTTAGCTGATAGGTCTGTGAAAATTCCTCGTGGTGTCATAAAGGATGTTTTGATTGAAGTGGATAAATTTATTTATCCAGTGGACTTTGTTGTGCTTGATACCAGACCTGTGCCTGATCCAGAGAATCATATACCGGTTATACTAGGTCGCCCGTTCTTAGCAAC
Organism: Papaver californicum; assembly: GCA_023531435.1. NCBI lineage: Eukaryota > Viridiplantae > Streptophyta > Magnoliopsida > Ranunculales > Papaveraceae > Papaver > Papaver californicum. The sequence continues at coordinate 174,922 of JAJJMC010001957.1, read as the reverse complement.
ATCTAATGCGATCATTAACTGTCGTAACGGTGTTATGAACTTGTCTTTTGGTAACATGACTATTGAGCTGAATATCTTCAACATTAGTAATCAACCACCTGAGCTAGATGACCCCACCTTAGAAACCGTCAACATGATAGAGACCCCAGTTCAGGAGTCACTACCAAACACTTTGATAGAAGACCCGTTAGAAAAATGTCTAGCCCACTTTGGATTAGAGTTTGATGAGTTAGGCCCATCAGAGACCTTATCTATGATTGTAGCTTCAGATTTGGATAGTGACCAAGAGAATAAGCTAGTAACCATGCTTCAAGACAATAAGAAAGCTTTAGGATGGACCATAGCAGATATTAAGGGAATTAGCCCAACAGTTTGTATGCACCAGATCCATTCAGAGGAGGAATCCAAACCGTCTAGGGAGATGCAGCGTAGGCTCGACCCATTAGAAGATCCATTAGATAAATGCCTAGCCAACTATAGAATTGATGACGATAATGATAGTGTTATTAATGAAGTGAGCACTTTGTTAGGTTCTGCACCACCAGATTGTAATTTAGAAGAAGCAATTGACTATTTTCGAGAATTTGACGATCCGGAAATGAGGGAAATTGTTATTAGTCTATCTAGAGACACTGAAAACTCTAAGTTTGGGGGTGACTATCATTCTCCATGTGCTATACCATTAACTCTTAGGAAGGTCCCTAGCTTGGGACCTGACATATGCACGTCTGCCATTGTACAAGATCATCTTCGAGCTAGATCCACTGATCCTCCTGTTCAGAAAGAAGTTCAGTTGCCAAAAACCAATCCTCTGGTCGATGTGGTTTACCTAAATAGGGATCAAAGTGTGCTCAGATTGTTTATCTTCGTAGCTTGCTGCTGTTTCCTTCTATTGTGGATAACACTATTTGATTCAGATGATCCACAGTTGTTCCGATTATTGCTATATGATTTAAGAAGGTAACTTATGCTCATGCGACACGGTAATATCTTTCCCTAATTCCTTTTCGTGCAGTGTTTAGAAACATTGAGGACATTGTTTATTTTAAGTTTGGGGGTATTGGGAGACTTTTTAGGATAAGATTTGGAATTTAGAAGCATGTGAACAATTCAGGGTGACACTAACCACTCTAGGTAGATGGAAACTTAGCCATTTTGCTATAAGGATTGGTGTGCCCAGCTAGATGGTCTATTCATAAAGGAGACAGAGTTCAGGTGTTAGAAATAACATGATAGCTGTCACCACCACATCACGTTCTGTTTTATTATTTGCAATTTCGTGTTTCTCTGAGAGTATTGGTGGGTCCTAGCATCGACATGTTAATTAGCGCTGGAATGACATTTAGTGTGTTGAGATCATGCCCCACATGAATAATACGTTAGTGTTTTAGAGTTATGTGTGTGGTGCCCCTGTCTCCGTCGCCTAAGCAAGCGTGGAATGCAGGATGCATGGGAATAACATCTATCAGGTGTCAAAAAAAAAAAAAAGAAAAAAAAAAAAAAAAAAAGAAAAAAAAAAAGAAAAAAAAAGAAAAAAAAAGAAAAAAAAGTTAGAAAAAAAATAGTATTTGGTATTTTAAAGTTCTCCCTGTCTCCGTCGCCTAAGCAAGCATGGAACGCAGGATCCATGTGAACTTGTAAATATTTTAGTTAGTAGTAACCGTTGAAAATAAATGGGGAGTATCTCGACACACTAGGTTTCATCTCGGTACTGACCTTCAGACATATATGGGAAACATCGTTCGCCTTGGTCAACATTTGCGATCTTCTACAGTCTACGTCCATCTTCTAAGTCTTTTCATGTGATGGGTGGTTAGATAACTGTCTGAGTAGAACTCTGTTGTCTTAGATATGAATTTTAGTATGCTTGAGTTAACACTCGTGTACAGTGATTGGATCCATAAAGGGTAATGGTCCCTATAGCCGAATATCTGAGTAGCCAACTAACTAGCTTGTTTAGTGTTTACCCTTAATCGTTCACGTGTTGCTAAGATCTAGATTCAGGTTTTGTGGGTATACCTCTTGTAAACCCTCACGAGAAAAAACTCGTCCACTAGGGACACCTAGGGGTTTAACGGCTTGCTGCATATGCAAAATGTAGTCGCAATTCCTGCGAAAATGAGTTAGGATTTTTACTTTATTTTTAGAGTACTTTGCTCGAGGACTAGCAAAATAGTAAGTTTGGGGGTATTTGATAGACACATTTTAGTGTCTAATTTGCACCTTAATTTCTAGTAAGTTAGTGTTCGATTTTGCGTTTATTACGTGTTTTTATGCTTTTGTAGGTACATT
>JAJJMC010001957.1:142432-157037 GCA_023531435.1 Papaver californicum | reverse complement strand
AAGATATGTGGAAGATTTGAGGTGTTTGGTTATAAATAGGAGATTGATTAAAATCATAAAATCTGCTCATGATAGTGATGAAGAAGATGAAGAAATCGTTGCTAAAAGGTTGAAGTTTTTGTGCCCAAAAAGCTGAAGATTCTGTTGCTAATGCTTTTAACTTTGCAACATTTATCTTCACTTTGCAACGTTTATCTTCAGTGAAACACCTTTCCCTCTGTAACAGTGAGTCTGTAACGCTTATAAACGTTGTAAACTCGTTGTTTTCATTATTTTCACTTTTTTCATCGTTTGTAAACACTTTGAGCCATGAACCATTATTTTGAGAAAGTGATTAATATGAGGAGCTAAACCCCTTTGATGAGGCTACGGAGGAAGCTATTGTTCCAAGAAAAGTGGTATATTTATATTTTAATTAATTTTACAAAAAATTTTATGATTATTTGCTTTAATTAAAAAGTGATTTAAGGATTTTTATTAAACAATTGTGATTTCTTTTGATAGAGTATGCTTAGACTAGGGTTTTTGATGTTCTATACTTTCGATTTACAATTGTTACTTTGAAAATCTACTTTTGCAACATATTAGAATTACTTTAAACGTAAGGAATTGCAAGAATATTGATTAGATTGAATCACTTTAATTGGTTAATGGTGAAATCCATAACCTCAGTATTTGTGAATATTATTTTCATCATTTGTGTATATTTTTCATTTTATTTTATTTTTATTAAATCTAAAATCATTCTTCACAAGTCCGAGCGAACGATACTTTATTTACCACAACTACAAACCACATCAGTTGCCTCTGCTGAAAATAAAAAAACCACTAACCTAATTATCCTAGAAACGTGTCGTGAATTTGAGATACCAAAACCCAATCCTTCCGAGTCGGTGACACAGTCAAGAAAGTTACCACCTCTTCTGAAGAAAAACCACATCTGGTTATTGAAACTATATTAGGTGGATATTGCAAGCTTGTCAATGCTGACAAGCCAGTAGGGACAATAATACATGGCAAGAGGCTTAAAGCTGTCAATGCTTAGCCACTTCACCACCCCTAACAAGATTTCCATGTTTTACGTAATATTTGTAATTCCTCCAAAATATTTGCAATGTCTTGCATTCATACTTAGGATTTTAATTTATTCAGTTAAACAAAGTATTATTCCCTTCATAGAAAATCTGTTGCAAACCATTCAAAATCTACCTACTCAAAATCCCAAAATAAAACCACAGAAAATTCGGGTATCTCAGAAACACATAAAACCCTCAAAACTTACTATTTAGAAAAGATCTCTGAAGACTGGTCTGGCACCATCATCACATGCTCTCTCCACCCGTGCAAGGGCTTTAGTTGCAAGCCTCAACTCTCGAATAGTTTTTCAGCATCGTCTCTAGCCTTGATGACCACTTCCAAGTTAGAAGACGCATACTTCCTTCAATTTTCCTGAATGACTCTCATATGACGACAAATCCATCCAACACCAAGCTTATCCATCTCAACTTCCTCTAAGAGTCGGATCCTTTCAAACGTGAAGTCAAATTCGGCTCCAGCATTCTCAATTGGTGTAGTTTTTATCGCATTAGCATTTTACGCAACGATACCACTTGAAACATCATCTTCGGCAGCTGCATCCGAAGGATCACCTGAACAACAATCAGGTACTAAAGGTTTACACAAGCTCCTCTCACTATCAAGAACCTCTTCAAACACAGAAGAGACGGTCAACTAAAGAGTCATAACCTTGACGAAGTCCTCCGCTCTCCAAAAATACTATATCTTCACCTCTCCTAACTACCTCGACGGATCCGATTGGCGCCTGCAACCCCTGACGAGGTAAAGATGCATCCCAAGCCTACTCCAGAAAACATAACTTCATAAACCAAAGAAAGTACGAGTGGGAACTGCTTGCTACCAGCCTCAAGGAATGTCAAATTTGGAAAGACACTGATTGATGTTAGTAATGCTGTCAACATCAGTCTTCTCAAAACTCGCAGAGCCGTAATCACTCGTCAACAAGTTTTTAATAATCCAATATCAATCAAAGACCATCAAGGAATATCCCAGGATGCTTATGGTCACATAACTCTGCAGATGATGATGTTTTTTGCCCAGGTAGAAACCAAGTTTTACATAATCAGAGAAGCTCCATGGTATGACGTGATCCTAAGACGAACATGGCTACACTCTAACATGATGCAACAACATTTATCCATGGATGTCACGGGACCTTTCAACATATATCACTTTGTCAAGTGAATGAATATCTGTTAGCTGCACTTGGGAACTTAATCTTCTTGGGAAGATCAATTCGAATCCATTTCGATCAATGTAATACCCAGAGCCAAGTCAATGCAACCTAATGACAGTACTAAAGGAAGAAAATTATGACCTTCTCTACATCACAACCCCGCGCGACTGAGAGACTTCCTCCCTCACCAATTATATCTAGAGTGAGACTCTGTTATCTGCTTCAATAACGTCAATTCTGTGATGAAGCCACTTCACATTCAAGTCATAGCGTTCAGGCGATTCCAGGGGCTCATTGGATGGAGAATCAAAGACTAGTTGCCGCCTCGATTACCATGCTTTGTCTCTGGAGCAACACCAGTCGTGGTCCAACATCAACACTGGTCTTAGGAGTAACGTCCTCATGACCGGCTTCATCAACCATTCATTCCCTACAGCTTCAATCTGGGAATCGATGTGTTTAAACATACGCCAAAAACATGGGAATCCGCCTCATCTGCAGTTTCAGTCTATCGTTAGCACTCCATGTTGACTTCTACTGTCTCCGACCTTGATGTCACCAGATACAACTAGTCTTCAACAGTGGATGCTCTGTCTACCATATACTTGTTGTCATCTTGACACTTGATGTTGCATACTCAAACTCCAAATGCTAACATCTAATGTTTACTCACAGGGGAGTCTAATATATCCATATCCAAAGTATGCGTGGAGGACATGCCTAAAGGAAATAGAGCTAAGTAACCACCCTTAAACTAAACGTTTGTAATTTATATTTTATATTTTAAAACGAAACTATTGCTACAGGAATTTTCGGCTAACCTCTTCAAACAAAATATATAATGGCAATATTAGGGTCTCTCATCTCTGAGTTTTAAATATTCTATATATTATATTGTGCCACTCAGTATCCACTTCCGTATAGAATCGAGAACGATTGGACGGCTCCTAGATGGATTGACCACTAGTATAAAGAGATAATGTCTTCAGAATGTCACTAGTGACGGTTTCTATTCCTATCCAGATGATCTCTGACTATACATAACAGTGAACCAGTTATAAGTTGAAATAATTCTACGGCTGAAGTCCTGATATTCGTTCCACATAGCTTTTGCATATGTATGCACCCGTAGAAATTTCAGGGATTTACCCGGATAAATCCTCGTTATTTGATGTACATCCATGCAAACCATTTGTATTAATCATAATATGCTGATTATACCAAACTACGAACATTCAGAATGGATATTATACCATTTCTGAATAGAAAACGCTAAATTAGACGCATACCATCTAATTGCAGAGTCGCATCAAATATTATTTCAAGTTGCAAACTTCCACGGATGAATCTCTTTAATATGTTCTATATGTACTACATAAAAGTCAGGAACTTCATGTCACGATGAACTTGCTTCAAGTCACAAAACTTTCATGGCTAAATTCCTTGAATATCAATGCTCAAGTTCTAATCATCTTAATGTTCTGATGTTAGTAATGCCTTAATACTCATCCTAGTGTTCCGATGGAAGTAATGCCTTAACATTCATCTAAATATTCTGACGGCAGCATTGCTTCAACCGTCTCTATATGGGTATTGAATGATCATCTTCTCTAATATTGTATTCGCCACTGGCGGTTTAAGTCCCTTTTTGTCAGCTACTGCCTCTCAACAACTATAAAACCTGAATACAACTCTCTAATACTTCTAACTTATGTTATTTTGGTGAGAACTCTGTATGTAAACGTAGCTAGAAGTATACTAAGTGACTCTAAAATATCTAAAAGTTGGAGGTTTCATGCAAATAGTTACAAGGAAGTTTAAAATTTTCTGCCTAAAAATGAATACTTAAGAATTCTATATGCTTAACCACTCCCCCACACTTATACTTTATATTGTCCTCAATGTAAATTGACTCTTCAAATGTAAAACAAGGTGGGAAATCCTATAATGATATGAAAATTCATAAAAAATACAAGAAAAAGTACAAGAAATACTAAACCAATGGGTTACCTCCCATGCAGCGCTTGGTTTAAATTCATACGCCCGACTCTCTCCTTGTTCATTACACCTTATCCAGCGTCCAACACATTAGCATGAAAATCTGATTGAAGATTACTTGGGTGTCTCATCGCCTCAGAGATATTGAAGCGTATGACATCTCCATCAAACTCTATAGCCAAAGTGCCATTGTGAACATCAACTAATGTTCTAGCGGTTCTCATAAATGGTTTACCCAACAGTAAAGGTGTAGATGATGATGAATTTCCATCACCCATGTCTCGAACATAGAAATCCATTGGAAATATTATCCCTTTCACCTGCACCAAAACATCCTCAATAATTCCTTTCGGGTAAACATTAGATTTATCGGCAAGTTAAATAACAATGCCAGTCTTCTTGAGGGTCCAAGATTTAAAGAATCATAAATTTAAGCAGGCATAACATTAATAGATTCTCCTAGATCTAGCATAGCTTTTGTAAACCTGGTTTTACTAATTATGCATGGAATAGTGAAACTACCGGGATATTTCAATTTTGGTGGGAGTTTATTTTGAAAAAATGTCGAAGCATTCTCCCCTACACTGATTACCTCATTATCGGTGAATCTTTGCTTGTTAGTGCACAATTCCTTTAAAAACCTTGCATACTTGGGAACTTGTTTGATAACATCTATGAGAGGAATGTTCACGTCTTGAAAACGTCCAAAATCTCCTTGTCTTGTTCCACCTTCTTGGAATTAGAAAATCTGCGAGGGAGAGGTAAAGGAGGAACGTAAGTAGGAATAGGAGTTTTGGGTTTAGATTTTAGGTACTTCATAAATTTGGGGAGAATCAGCGTTTTCTCCCTCCAAAATTGTCTCTTTTTGGGTCTCCTTATCGCCCGTAACAGTAATTTCAGGTTGCACAAGCTGTGTACCACTTGTTAATGTAACAACATTGACATTCTCTCTTGGGTTAACAAGAGGTTGAGAAGGGAGTTTCCCACTATTTTTTGATTGCACTTTATTCAACTCACTAGATATAGAACCAACTTGCGTTTGTAAGTCTTTGATTGCATTATAGGTCCTTTGCATGAACGCTTTCATCGTTTCTTCTAAGCTTGAATTCTGAATTTTTAGGTTATTGCCTTGGCTGAAATTGTTGTTGTTGGAACCCCTTTGATTGTTGAAAGAAGATGGTTGAACCGAAGCTTGCTTGTTAGCATAACTAAAGTTGGGGTGATCTCTCCATCCCGGATTGTAAGTGTTGGAGTAAGGATCATACCTTCATTGCTGATTTGGGAAGATGGCGTTAGCTTGTTCGTTGTCGTCTTCAGTAGTTGAAGAAGATGGTACCACCGCGGCTGCAATTTGTTGCATCATTGCTGCCATATTTTCCATTTGTTGATGGAGTTCGGTAACTTCATTAACTCTCCTTGTGAGTGGTTCCGACCCACGGTGTGAAAATTGTTAAGAATTTGTTGTCATGTTCTCAATCAGCTCTCTTGCATGTGTTACCGTCTTGTTCACTAATGCACCACCACCTGCAGCATTAAGGAGGTTCCTATCTCCTGCCATTTGCTGGATGCTACAAATCTCTTTGCGAATCTGCGTTGTCTTTGATGCAAGAAAGTATCTCTCTAAGAAAAGTTTCTTCATACCGGTCCATGTTGTGACACTACTAGGAGGAAAACAGTATAACCATTCCTTAGCAGTGTCTACTAACGAGAAAGGAAAAACTCTTAGCATGACTCTATCTGAGTCAGTTTCAGCAGGTTGCATGGCCATGACTATGATATGAAATTCCATAAGATGCTTATTTTTGGATCTTCATTAGCTATTCCATGAAACTTGGGAAGCTCACGGATCAACCCTGGCTTGATCTCGAAGGTTGATGTAGTTTGAATACACCATTGTTGTGTATCTAGCTTATGAGAAGCTAAATCTTTGAGTGTACGGTCCACTATTGCTTCTCTTTCTTCCTCTACGTCTGAATCTGCGAATTCACTTGTCGATGAACAAGGAGGAAGCGGAGTGTTCACCGCTCGAATGAAGTCTTTTAGTTGAGTGCCTGATTGAAGACGTATACCAATGGGACTTGGTTTGCCCTCTATAAGTACTTGAAAAACAGATTCTAGATAAACTAAGTTAAAAACTGAAATAAGAAATCAAAAACAAAATAACAATCCGCTATGCCTCCTCGGAAGCGACGCCAAAATTTGATGTGTGTCGTAGCACGTCATTTTCTCACTTATAAAAGATTTAGATTAAGTATATGGTAAGAAAGATTTGTTCCACGGGAGGCTATTGTTGTTATTCAATTTCAATTTCTTAAGTAACAAGGGGGATTTTTCAAAATTTATGAAAGTAATATAAATTAAAACAAAAGCAAAGTAAATAGTTAAAAGTAATCAAAAGTTGAGAATATATTGGTTAAGGAATTGTATCATTCACAAACATGTATTTATATCAATAAATAGAATTGGTATTTAATCTCTCATTATCAAAAACCCTAGAATACCTTGATCGCAAGAGTATCCCGTTTATTTCCAAGTTCATCACAAACACATTAAAAAAATGCGAGTATGAATTCTACTTAGAGAACAACCCAACGTGTAAAAAACATTAATCAAGTTTAATTCCCCATGAACATTAGTTTTGTGAAATAAGGTTAATCAATGTAATTGAACGTGGAAAGGCACTAATTCAATTTAACAAAGGTTATGGTTCATATGTGTTTGCTAGGATGTATCACTACAAGCAACAACCACACTTATGCTACTTGAAATCAGAATTCGTCAACTTTTTCGTATTGAAAACCCTAATTTAGATTTAGATATGAAAACAAGTTAAATTGATTCCAGACTCAACCAACAAAGTTTTCAAATCATGCAAAAGTCATAAACAATGAATCACAAACGACAAATATTGAGAGAAAACTAATATATTAATCAAATACTATATTTGAGAAATCAACTTTAATCCTTAACCAATAAAGAAATTTAGATACTCATAGTTATGGAGTTCATACACATCTAATAAAGAAGAAGATAAAAATATTGCAAACTCTAGATATCGTGATGATCAATCGCAACTCCAAGCCCTAGCTTCTTCTTTTCCTTGTTGTCAAATTATTGTGTGTAAAAAGATCCCTTCTTAATGTCTTGGGAGTCTCCTTATATAATAATCATGATATCTAGGGATTAATATCCTTCTGGGACTAAGTTGTATCCATTTAGAAGTCAAAAACGCGTCAAAACGGACCCCATAGGTTTGCCACAATCGGCATAGCCGATTTCCATGACCTATGCCGACTCAAGGACCAAAATAGCTCAAAATTCTCTGTCCCAAAACTTGCTACAATCGGTATCTCGATTTCCCATGAGCAATGCCGATTCTAGGAGTCAAAAGCACAAGTTTTCTGCCTGAAATAATGTTACAGTCGGTATTGTCAATTTCCCATGAGCAATGCCGAAAGTTGAGTTGTAGATCTCTTTTTCTTGCTTCGACTGTTTTGTCCATAACTTCTTCATCCGAACTCGGAATAACCTCATTCTTTTTGCGTTCACCTCGTATTCTCATTATCTTCAAGATGGTATTAAGAACTTTTGGATTTGAATAAGTTGAATTTGATCTTAAGTCCTTCTTCACTTGTATAACTCAATTTCCTTGTTCATTTCGTGTTGTAATGAATTCCTTTCTTCTTATTTGGTTGAATACACTTCAAAACTCCTAATAAACTCACAAGAAAACAAAATAAAAGCATCATGATATGAAAACTAACAAGAAATCAATGAATTAGAGCATCAAACTAATGCAAATAATGCACCTATCAATGGTTAACTCCAATTCGAAATCCGGAAACCGCTAGTTATCTCCCACCGTTGAAGGATTTAGGTTTTGAGCATATTTTGGTAGTCATACGGACCAAATAGCAACCTTCCATGAATGTTTCAGGCAAAATTATGACAGATATTATCTTGTACTTCGCCTGGAATCTGAGCCATATCTCATAGACCGTTGCTCGGAATAAGATGCCCTTTAGGATATTGTAGTAGACACATAGGCGGTCGTTTTGGTATATAATTCATCTCTAAATCCTCACATTTACTCTCAGTTCTACCATTTACTCTCAGTTCTTGAAACCGTATAGCGTGAGTTCCGAATACAAAAAGATATACTGAATTATTCAACATAAATATCATATATTATGATAAAATATTGAAATCTCAGTCGTGTGACGCTCTAATATTATATGAATACACGTATATATATATTTCCGATAGGCTACAGGATCAGCATAGGGTACCTATATCAAGAGTTTTGTGTACTAATTCTCTTACGGAATATAATCTATGAGTTTTATATTTCTGATACCGGGTCAGTGATATATAAAATCCTAGTATTTCTATGCTTCTACTGCCGGATAGATTACTATTTTATCTTTTGTCTAAAATCCATCATTTACACCGATACCAATTTCGTAGTGAAGACAGCTATCCAACCACAGTTGTAACAAACGTCTCTGCGCGCTATCGTTATAGCTTATGATGACTACTCTAGAACCTGCCTTAACATACATGTATTTTAACTACTAGGAGACGATTAATAAACGAAAATCAAAATGCTCCATCAGTTTTGGGGTGCAATTCAGTTACTTCTTGCAGGTGTACAGTGGGCCATCGCAATCTCTGGAAGATTTAAATACCAATTGATCTTCGTAAAATTAATCGCGTAAATGGATAGGTACTGTTAGGAAATAAAAGGAGCACGACACATGTAAGACGATTAAGGAAAGAAGCAATGGTTCTTAGAAGAACGAAAAGCACACAATCAAAGTCGTATGAAGGATAGAATAAAGGACAGATGTGAAAGACTGAATAAATCCCTGCATGATTGACACATAAGATCGGGAAAGTAGTATCACACTGATCGAAACAGACAGCATTAAATGCTTATTGAACGGGAAAGTAAGAGTAATGAATGAATATGGAACGGGAAAGTAAAAGCAATAATTACTTTTATTTACTTTAACCGCATGGTTGACACCTATGATCGGGACAAAGATGATTCACAAAGAACGAAGAGTACGTGTTAATCATACAAGGTAACGGACCAAAAAGTGAAGAGCATGAGCTGTCAACCATACAATCATCCCGATCTAAAGGTAATAAGGAGAACGAAAGAAGGTATCGGGACAAGAGGGACCCATTAGATAATCTATAAATAGAAGAGATCATTCAACAGAGAGGGGGTCGCAAAATTGAAAGAAGAATAGGCTAAGGAAGAATAATCTGAGAAGAAAGAGAAGATCATTAGGTATGTATTTATTGTGTTAGATATTAATTCAAAGTTTCACGATCATGATTCATCTTATGTACTTATAAAGATCATGAATTAGATATGGAATAAGGGACTGTAATTTGATCAAATGTTTGATAAGAAAATAAATGGTTAATCAAAACCTTTCTAATTGATTGATTTTAAAGAGGATTCTGTGTATCAAAATGTTTGTTAAAATCTTTCTATTTACTATATCTTATCAATTTATTGGTTGTTCATGTCAATGGGAATTTTGGCATAAACAATTTGGCGCTAGAAACAGGGACTGCGTCAAAGGATTTATCCTACCTGTTCAAGAAAAATGGATTTTTCTGAGTATTTCAAAAAAGTAAATAAATTTAGTAGATGTGTTTTCAAAAATGATTTTTTCTATTGCATAATAACCTATATGTGATATGCAGAAGGGAAATTGTATGTCATTGAAAGGAAAAAGTTTTAAGTTTGAATGGATCTGTTTAAATGTTTGATTTCCTTTTATATGAATTTTAAAAGATTTATGGTAGATGATACAAATTATTTTGCTAAAAGTTTAGATAGATTTTTAGAAGGTCAGTAAATTAGTGCCTGACTCTTTCTCTATTAAATAATCTGCTAAGAAATTATGTGGCTAACTTTTGGAAGATCATTAGAATTCAAGAGAGAAAAAAAACAATCAAGAAACAAAGAATCCAGAAGAAATATGTCTCAAGAAGCAGGCTCCGGAAATCAGGACAGTAACGACGAACAAAATCACAGACAAAGGGAAGAAGAGAGTGAACCAGAACAACATCAGAGTGATTTAGGAAGTCATATACCTAATCAGGAATTAACACCAAATACCATTATTCAAAATAAATCGTCACATCATGATAATTCACGAAATGAAGTAAATCATCTTCAAAATCTGCTGAAAGAAATGAATGAAATAAGAAGAGAACAAAGAGCCAGTAATGATCAAATTGCACTAGTAACTAAAAAAAATCAAGCTTTGAAAAATGCAATTCAACGTGAAGAAAAACTAGCAGCAACAGGGTAACGAAGTCAAGAAGCAATTTCTGGAAGGCATGCACCCAGAAATGAAAGGGAAAATCAAGATCAGAGAATGGTATTAGCAGGATCATCATCCCGGGCTAGGAGGCAACGGGAAAATCAAGAAATTCAACGTGCACAATGGAAAAAATGTATTGAAGCTATGGAGCAAATGAAAGAAGAGATAAAAGGTTTAAAAAATAAAGAAGGAGGAAGAATTGAAGAGGTGCTGAAGGAAGCCAAACGAACACCGCTGGCTCAACAGTTGACATGCTTTCCATTGCCAAGAGAATACAGTATCCCTGCATTTGAATATTATGATGGTACGAAGGACCCGGCCTCATACTTAAAATATTATAATCGAGTGATGTCACGATGGGATGGACACGAAGCAATAATGTGTCGATACTTCCCATCAAGTTTGAAAGGTTCAGCATTGTTATGGTATGACAGATTGCCAGAAAGTTCCATTCAATGTTATTCACAATTAGTGAGGAAATCTCTCGAAGCATATATGTACAACAAGCCCGTTAATCCGGGAGTAGACAGACTATATTCCCTTACATCATGGCCAGAAGAGACGATTCAGTCATATACGGCCCGATGGCATACAATTTGCCAAGCAATTGGAGATGTAGATTCAAGTATAGCGATCAATCATTATAAATGGGGAATCGTTGATCGGAAATGTCAACTTTTTATTGAAATTCATCGTAACAATCCCAAAACTGGGGGACAGCTCATGGAAATAATAGAAACATGTGCAAGATTGCAAGATGTGCAAGAACAAGGTCCGAGAAGTAATTCGTGAAATCAAAGAAACATAAAAAGGACAAATTCTATCGAAGTATCACCAGAACAAAAAAAGAAGTTCCCTCATAAATCTGAACCAAGAGAGTCAAAGCGCCCACGGCGAGGGGATAACAAAAAATTTGTTCGGCGATTTCAAGAAAGAGTGTTCACAAAACTCAATATGTCATATTCTGAATTATTCGAAATCATAAAAAATAAACCAGATTTCCAGTGGCCACCATTAAGAGGCAATCAGCCTGAGTTCACACAACATTCAAAAGATTATCGTGAGTACCACTGTTATAAAGGGCACACAACAGATAATTGCAGGAATTTTATTATACTGGTACAAAGAATGATTGATGCAGGAGAGTTGAAAGAATACATTCAAAGGCCCGAACCAATAGCAAGACCAGACAAAGGCAAGGCAGTGCATATCGCGTATAACGAACAAACCGTTAATATGATATCATTTTCAGAAGAAAGAGATACAGATATGAACGCTGCAATCAATAAAAAGTTATGCAAGAGGATTCAGGACCATGAAATTTTTAAAGTATCAGGAAGAATAACGGAAGCTTGGGAAGACTGGATGGCATCTCCTTTAACTTTCTCGGCACAAGAAGTAAATCAAGAAATTGAGATGCATAACGATCCTTTGGTTCTTACATTGCTAATGTCAGGGTGGAACGTTAGAAAAATTCTTTTGGATTGGGGAAGTTCTTTAAATGTGTTGTTTCATGACACATTTTGCAAAATGGGACTCAAAAAAGATCAGTTAACCCCGTCCCGATATGTTATTTATGGGTTCAATGGAATGGCTTCAAGACCCGAAGGAGATATTTATTTGCAAGTATCAGCTGGACCAATTAACATCTTGACAAGATTCAGCGTAGTAAATGCTCCATCCCCGTACAATGCAATAATCGGGAGACGATGGGTACACCAGCTGAAAGGTGTAATTTCAACTTATCATCAATATTTGCGGTTTCCAACACCGCAAGGAGAAATGGAGATTAAGGGAGATCAAGATGATGTAAAGTTTTGTATAATGGCAGAAGTAAGAATGAATGAAGAACGGGAACAACAACAGCGGGAAAGGAAGAAAGACCGTAAAATCAAAGCAAAAGAAGAGGAGATAAATCAATACTTGAAAAGAAACGTCGAACAAAAAACAACAAATGAATTAGGAGAAAGCAGTAAGAATCAAGAAAATTCAACAAATCGGCAATTCGAAGGATCCTCATAGCAATTAAAGGGAACTCCAACTTCGATCGGGAATCCTAAACCAATTTTCACTTCTGCAAAAGAAACTAAAATTATAAATATTGGAACTACAGAATTGCCTAAACAAGTGCGAATTGGAACATTTATGAAAGAAGATATGGAGCAAAGTTTGATCAAGCTACTTCGTGATTTTGTAGATATATTTGCATGGAACATGGAAGACATGCCCGGGATAGATCCAAATATTGTACAACATGAATTACAAATACGTCCCGATGTTATACCATTTCGACAACGGATACGTAAGGTTGCACCGGAGTATCACGATCCAGTAGAAAAAGAGTTAGCAAAGCTTTTAAATGCAGGATTCATTCGTGAAGTACGATATCCAACGTGTATTTCTAATATGGTGATCGTTCCAAAAAAGAACGGTGGGGTAAGAATCTGTATAGACTTCACCAATTTAAATAAGGCATGTCCGAAAGATAGTTATCCACTTCCCAATATTGATCAATTGGTAGACGCTGTAGAAGGCCATGAGGCATTATATTTTATGGATGGTCAGTCGGGATACAACCAAATCGCACTTGCAGAAGCTGATCAAGAACATACAGCATTCTTCACTCCACGGGGGTTGTATTGCTATACCAGGATGCCATTTGGATTACGAAATGCAGGAGCAACATATCAACGACTGGTTGATGCAATATTCAAACCTTGGATTGGACAAATTCTAGAAGTTTATGTGGATGATATGTTGGTAAAAAGTAAATTATCTATCAATCATCTACAAGACCTCACTTAAATTTTTGGTGCATTACGAAAATACAAGATAAAAGTTAATCCGGGGAAGTGTATTTTTGGTGTTACTTCGGGACGTTTTTTGGGGTATTTGGTTACAAAAAATGGAATTGAAGTTGATCCAGCAAAGATTCAAGCAATAACAGGTATTGCATCACCCAACAACATTAAAAGTGTACAGAAATTAAATGGATGTTTGGCCGCTTTAAGCAGATTTATTGCTAGATCATCAGAACGGTGCAAACCCTTTTTTGATATACTGAAGAAGAAAAATAAATTTGATTGGAACAAACGATGTGAACAAGCATTCCAAAACATAAAAATGCATCTGGCTACATTACCAGCATTATAGAAACCGGAACCTGAAGAAATATTAACTTTGTACGTAGCGGCAACACAAGATGCAATCAGCGCAGTGATGGTACGTACTAATGAGAAATAGAGAAACCAATATATTATATCAGCAAAACCCTTAATTCAGCAGAAAGAAATTACACTAAAATCGAACAAATCATTTTATCATTGGTCTTTGCCACTCAGAAGTTACGTACCTATTTTCTCACACATTATGTTCGTGTCCCGAGCAAGGCACCGTTACAATCAGTATTAAAGAATACATGAAAAGTAGGGAGGATCGCAAAATGGAACGCTCAGCAAGAACAATTCAACATCATTTATGAGTTGCAGACCGCACAAAAATCTCAAGTTTTAGCTGACTTCCTTGCGGATTTCACGATTGAAGAAGAATATGAAATTCAAGGTCCGATAGATGAAAAAAAAAAATTTATTTAAAACTTTTTCACTAAAATTTTCATCACTTTAATAATTCAATTTTTTATTTATATCTATGTTAAAGGATTACCAGGATGCGAGGAAGAGGACCCACAAGATATTCTGAACTCAACAAATTCTCAAAGGTGGGAAGTCTTTGTTGATGGATCCCGAAATAAGGAAGGAGCGGGAATTGGCATTGTGATTACTGCACCAATGCGAGGACGAATGACACATTCATTTCGTCTTGAGTTTGAAGAACATACAAATAACATAGTAGAATATGAAGTTGTAGTTCATGCTCTAAAACTCATCATCGAGCTAGGAATCAGTAATGATCGACTCACAAGTGATACACAATTGGTAATTCGACAAGTCGAACTTAAATATCAAACACTTGATGAAGATTTAGTACAATATAAAAACCTTGT
>JAJJMC010001957.1:63706-117432 GCA_023531435.1 Papaver californicum | reverse complement strand
TAAAGGAGACAGAGTTCAGGTGTTAGAAATAACATGATAGTTGTCACCACCATATCACGTTCTGTTTTATTATTTGCAATTTCGTGTTTCTCTGAGAGTATTGGTGGGTCCTATCATCGACGTGTTAATTAGCGCTGGAATGACATTTAGTGTGTTGAGATCATGCCCCAGTATGAATAATATGTTATTGTCTTAGAGTTATGTGTGTGATCCCCCTATCTCCGTCGCCTAAGCAAGCGTGGAATGCAGGATCCATGGGAACACACATAACTCTAAGACAATAACATATTATTCATACTGGGGCATGATCTCAACACACTAGGTTTCATCTCGGTACTGACCTTCAGACAGATATGGGACACATCGTTCGCCTCAGTCAACACTTGCGACCTTCTACAGTCTACTTTCATCTTCTAAGTCTTTTCATGTGATGGGTGGTTAAATAACTGTCTGAGTAGAACTCTGTTGTCTTAGATATGAATTTTAGTACGCTTGAGTTAGCACTCGTGTACAGTAATTGGATCCATAAAGGGTAATGGTCCCTATAGCCGAATATCTGAGTAGCCAACTAACTGGCTTGTTAGTGTCTATCTTTAATCGTTCACGTGTTGCTAAGATCTAGATCCAGGTTTTGTGGGTATACCTCTTGTAAACCCTCACGAGACAAAACTCGTCCACTAGGGACACCTAGGGGTTTAACGGCTTGCTGCATATGCTAAATGTAGTCGCGATTCCTGCGAAAGTGAGTTAGGATTTTTACTTTATTTTTAGAGTAGTTTGCTCGAGGACTAGCAAAATAGTAAGTTTCCAACCCTCCTTAGGGTTGATATTTATGACTCACTCTATAAATTTACTAGGGTTATGGTTGACTACTCTCAACCCGTGAATGCCTTCGCTTTTGGCCTTCCTTCGTAGATCTCCGGATTTCACCCCTACACACGAAATTCCACTCTCCTCTATCTTACCCAAGTTCATTGGTTTCAAAAGCAATCCGCCACTTTTTGGCGACTTTCACTTTCAACCCGATGAACGGCCTACGTGCCCTTTACGCCCAGTCATTCTGAAGAACACTCGCCCCCCCCCGTATTACCGCGGCTGCTGGCACGGAGTTAGCCGGGGCTTCTTCCTCGAGTCATGTCATGATCGCGCACTCGACGAAAGAGCTTGACAAGCGAAATTTCCCTTCTGCACTCACGCCATATTGCTGGATCAGGCTTGCGCCCATTGTCCAAGACTCCCCACTGCTGCCCCCCGTGGGAATCCGGACCGTGTCTCAGTCCCAGTGTGGATGATCATCCGAAAAGACCAGCTAAGCATCATCGGCTTGGTCATCCTTTACTCGACCAACTACCTAATACTACGCGGGCTCATCAAAGAGCGCTTTATAGCTTGATTGAGGATTTAGCCCGAACTCTTTGGCAGATTCCCACGCGTTGCGCACCCGTTCGCCACTTTGTTCTCAACTCATCAGCTAAAGAGATAGCTAGGAGATGATCTTCCTTCTTTTTCCAACTCCCCGAAAACAACGTTCGACTTGCATGTGTTAAGCATATAGCTAGCGTTCGTTATGAGCCAGGATCAAACTCTGTTTTTGACTATGATTGTAGGTTGAAGTGGTAGGGAACCTAGTGAACCGAGCGTACAAAAGAAGACTTCTTCTCTTAGGAGCTACTGTCATCACAAACTTGGCTAGTTCCATGGGTGAGACAATTGCCTATGCTGCTTCAGAGGGTTCGGTGGGTTTTAACCTGCCCATTCCTGAACCACAAGCAGAGGGAGAGGAAGATAAGGAGACCATCCGACGGCTAATAAAAATGTTGCTGCATGAACGAGTAGTTGGTCATGTCAAGCAATGGCTAAGAAGCAAAGGGATCAGTCTTCATTCTTACTAGAACCAGAATGCATTTCATGAGAAATGTTCCGAAGTCGTGGAACAAGTAGTCAGAAATGACTTTGAGATTGATGAGATGACTTCGAAAAGAGAACTTAGGAATTGGGTCAAGTTGAGTGATAATACTGTGGAAGATTTGGATGACGTTATCAAGGGGCATTTCGTTAATTAGTAGCTGGTTATTTTATAGAACCTCTTCTCATTGTGAGAATTAAAACGTTGACAAAAAAGCACTTCCAAGAAGGTTGACTTAGAGTTTGTCTACTCACCTAAAGGTTGAATATGACTCTCTTCTAAAGAAGAAGGAAACCCTGCTTTGGGAGAATGCAAGGCTGAAACAAAGCATTCGTGCTAGAGGGGGTAACCCGTAGTTGGATCTCGGTCTATTTGCCGCCATTCTCTTTCTTTGTGCATCAAGTTCAAAGAATATCTCACCCTGTCCTCTTCAGTCCAGTCCCTCACATGTAGGACATATGAGTTCTTTCAGACCTCCGGGCCTCCTGCGGGATGATTAAAAAAAAAGAAGGAAATGAGCACGCAATGTCAATAAACGAATTCTCTCATTATTCGTTATTTCCGGGTCTTTTCATTGCATTCACTTACAACAAGAAACAAACACCAGCGTTTGGAGCATCACCTGCATTTTTGTGTATTCTTCTTCCTTTCCTTGGTCTTTCGTTCTGTCATATTCCTAATAACCTATCCAATTACAACTTATTAACCGCTAATGCACCTTTCATTTATCAAATCTCAGGGATATGGTCTAATCATGAAGGTAATATTTTATCATGGTGTTGGATCTCAAGTTTGTATGGATTCCTTCTTTGTTACCGGGGTCGCCCAAAGAGCCATAATGTCTCAAAGCGAGGAGGCCCTAGGGAAACTCTTTTCTTTTCCTTTGTCTCGAACTTCGTGAGGAACTCACAACTGGCCAAGGAAAAAAGGATGAGTGCTTTCTTGCATCTGGCACGAGATGACAAAGATAGAGTTTCGTCTATCGATGAACAGAGGGGCGGTTGCCAATCACATTGGAAGTGATTGCATAAAGGACATCCACTCGTACAATCCTACCCCTTCAGTTGAGCAACTTCGCGCCCATCTTTTTCTGGTTTTCTTGAAAATGTAGAGTCAACATAAGTAGCCGTGGTAAATCGAGAAGAAGCAAAGATTTAGTTTATTCCTCCCAAAAATAAAAGAGAAAATTAGACAGCCGCAGTAGCGTTTTCTGTTTGTTTTGTTATAGGCTATACTTTATTTTGAAATCTATAATATAAGCAGGCTACCTACTCCTTTTATTCTAAAACTGTTTGAATTTCTCACTTTCTTACTCTAGCGAGAAGCCCCGGAGTGGGCTTCCCCCATTCGGCAACTTCGCTCCGTGGATGCACTTCAATGGATCTAGGTGCGGCTCGCTCAGTTAGTTGGGAGGGAGATAAGACAGCCTGGCCGATTGAGACTCAGGCACTTTATGTGTATACGTGTACCTGTCAACCTGCCTAGTCGTACTCCCTTTCGTGGTGAGCCTCTGCCTTTTTAATAGAATTAGTATGGCAATAGTATTAGTAATAATTCCATCTATGGCACCCTTCTTTACTCACATTGCCCATACTTCGTAATGATCCAACTTGTAGGACAAACAAGTCGGAGGAGAGGCCTTCCTATCAATACAAGCCCGATCTTACATTCATGCTCCCGCCGATGAAGCGATCTCAACAAACGAAGTGTCCGTCTCAATAATGACTCTTTAATCTATCTCTCAGAACCTTCTAGTTTAAAATAGAACAAAGGTGGGACAGGGGAATCCCGTTCAACCCACCAAGGGTTGACCCTAATCCAGCACGTTGTAAGGTCTGTCCAGAAGTAGGTGCAGACCTGATCCAAAGGATCAACCAATTGTAGGAAGTTGGCATTCACCTGGTTTCTACTAGTGTCAGGGAAGATCCTAGTGTCCAAGACGTATAACATGTATATATGCAATGGCTGTACGAGGAATGTCTACGGGATCTAAGTTTCTTTATGCTTGTCTCTCCATAGTCCTTACAAAGGTTTGCTTGACTGCAAGTAGTTTGAACATCTTAACTTTATACTTACTATATATGTGGAAACTTTATCTTGAAGTCTTTTTGTCCCAACCAAACAACTTCTCGGTCAGAATGTGTAACTGGTCCCATTCTAACTCCTTGGTGTAATTTTATTCCAAAACAACTTTACCTTGCACATTAAGGCCTAGAATTTGTTGACAATCATCGGGGATCAAGGTCATCTCGGCACAGGGGAATTACAAGGTATCAGTATCTCCGTAAAACCTCTCAGAAAAGCAATTCACCGTGACAACATCATACTCCATGTAATTAGTAATCGTAGGCAATAACCCAGATTCTTCAACTAATACTCTAACACCTTCGTATTCCTTTTCCAACTCCCAAACATGCATCGATTGATGTCTGCAAGTACGTATCGTATCTTTGTGATTCTACAAAAAAAAACACAAACATAAATAAATGATCATAAAATTATTAATACCTAAAATAAAACATAAGGTGGATAATATATGTTGAATAGATTTTTAGAGCCCATGAGTCTATGTAGATGAATAAGACTTCATCATCTTCTGGTTCTCCCTAAAAATTGCCATATGTGCGGTCAGGTAGCATTAACTCAGGATCAGGAATATGACTCTTTTTCTTTCTTTCTTTCTTTCTTTCCTTCTTCTTCAACTCCTCCCCCAACCCATTTTACAGCAGGAACTTAACCGCCTTCATCCTCCTCATCTTCTTCCTCTGCCTGATGAGTTGGTCGCAACTCATCTTCACTACGTTCGATAATTTATAAGATACTACGGTTTCTCGGGACATGTCCAGTCTCTTTGTTTGATTCCCCAAACATTTAGTACGACCATTACAAAGAGAAATGAATTCAGGAGATGCAATAAAATTCTTCCATTTCAAAGCGGCAAGTTCCTTCCCAACCATTTTTAGGTCCTTTCTTAAGAGCTACAACTTCCTTTCCCTTTCCGGAAGATTATTATCTTTAGACCTCAATTATAAGACATACGTAGAAAATAATCCATCAAACTAATACAAAAAATGCATTTTATAACCCAAAGTTGGCATTGAAAAAATAACAGTCGGCATTGAAATTGCAACAACCAGCATAGTATATTACAAATCAACAATGCCGAAAGTTGTTAAAAATTGTCCAGAGAATTTTATCAACAGTCGGCATTGTTTTCAATTATCTAACCATACCGACTGTTTCACTATGTTTTCAAGGGTTATACCTACAGTCGGTATTGATTCAAAATTAAAAATAATATCGACTGCCATGTTTTTTCTTTACTATTAAACGAACAATCGGCATTACTAGAATATGTACCGACTATACTGAAAGTGTGCATTTTTTCACCAGAGAAATTAGCATAACAATCGACATTTTTGGAATATGTATCGACTATGCCGACCGTAGAATGCAAAAAAAATTCAAGTAACAATAGTTTGTGCAGTCGGTATGGTATTCATACTGAAAACAATGCCGACAGTCACAACCGGCATGGTATTCATCATACTATCAATGCCGGTTGTGACTCTATAACTGAATTTTCTAACCTATTTTTTGATTCATAACCTATTTAATCGAGTTCAAATATATGAGAGCACTAAATAAACGAATGGGAATCACTTACTTTCTCGTCAGAGCCATTTGACTAAGAGTTTGATCTTCCGAATCTTCTTCTTTTTCTTACAATTGCATGTAGTTTGTCTTTGATATTTTGTTTGGCTTTTTGTTTAGCCGCAATCGCGATTCCAGGATTAGGTGTAGGTCTATAATATAGTTTCGTTCGATTCATTTTTATAGGTGGAATTAATCGACGAGAAATTTTTGAATTCGACGATGAAACGAAACAGTTATGAAATAGTGAAAAAAGAGAAGGAGAGGAAGTCGACAGTTTTTGTAACTTAATTGAGGAATAAATTTATTAGGTTTTGTTTATAAGATTAGAAATAAAGGGCAGCTTAATAAATCCACTACCAAAAAAACGCCTCTTATCAGTTTTCCTAGGTTGATTTAATCCTGAACATCCCCAATTTATAAGGGTGTATTCTCCAAATATGGGTTCTTTAATAACTTGGTTCACCTAAGTGGTATATAAGTAGATTTACACTCGATCTTTCTAATTGTGCAGTTCGGGATTATTTTAATGACTTGCATATACGAATATAATTAAGGGAAAAATTCTTAATATTTCCAATTCACTAACCCTGTAATCTCTAGCGAGAGACTTATTACTAGTGAAAGATGGTTTGCTTAGGTTTTACATATTTCTTGTGCTTAACTTTTAGGACATTTTATTGCTAGTTATGGCCGCATTCCAGTGATTTAATGAACTAAGCAGCAAGAGGTCGAGGGTGGATATCACCGCCAAAATAGAAAACACGAAACCCATCACATAAGCAGCAAGCCCATTATAAACAAACAATCCAAGCTTAAAGCTGCACTTTCATCATTTGTAATTCCTGGAAGAGAGTTACCAACTCACCGTAAGTAGTTAGCATGGCAGCCTAGTTAAATTGGATCACAAAAACTCATAATTTTTCACCTGGTGTCAAGGTAGGTCTCGAAAGAGCGATTCATTTATTGAGTTAGGTAAGCAAAATCTATCAGCTAGATTAAGTCAGTTGCCTGAGAATGTGTTGGTAGAAGGAAAAAATTCTTGTTAATCATATCACTAATTCTCATGCTCTAGCAGTTTAATACCTTATGGCCAAAAACATAATTAGACAGTTGGTTTTGGAACTATGGTATGTACATTTTGTCGGGTACACAATATGAAAAATCAGCCTCCAATTGTCGATTCCATACAAGTGAGAGAGTAATGAATGCTTGGAAATATGATTGATTTATGACTAGTACGGGACTTAAGGCTCAGAAATAGTTTTCTATGTGGGTAAACTATAATAATGCATTTTTATTTTTATTTTTTTGCTTGCAAAACCTATTAACCTCACTAAACAATAAACTACTTACTAACAGGTGAAGATTGAGATTGGCTCCATGCTTAGCTCATGTATCATGGCCATGGTGCAAAATCTCATGAATAAGGCCAGGTCCTATGCCCCTTTTAAATGGCTTTTTATTTGTTTAGTCAGGTGACTGGACAAACATGATGCGTCATTATGGGAAAAACTCATAACGGCTGATTTTTTGTCGAGCGATAAAGTGTTGGTTGTTAGCGATTAACTTTTGATCGTTAGCGGCCAACACCTTGTCACTTGATAAAGAGCGAGCCGCTAACGGTTACTTTCAGGCAACAGTCGGATTCAGGCAAAAACGGTCAAATTTTCTTCTTATATATATATATACTCCAACAATTTCTTTCAATTCACACCATTCTTTACCTCTTTCTACAATCAATTCACAGATTTCTTAAACTATCTAACTTTTAACTCAATATCGATGGATTGTTCTGATGATGAGGCTAAAATTATTATGGATCGGTTTAAAACACAACAAGAAACTTATATTCGGGTGTTGCAACAAATGGAAGCTAAATATGATGAAGACAGAGAACTTACCAATCTTATGATAGCAGCAGAATCATCGGGGCAAATACCAAGAGCTCCTAGGACAAAAGAAGTATTCACAAGAAGATATGTGTATCGTGATCAAGGAGAGTGGCACCTGAAGCTGATGCACGATTATTTCAATGTTGGTTGCGTGTTCTCTGACCAAGATTTCCAACGTCGATTCCGCATGCCCCGACACTTGACGGTAAAAATTATTGAAGAGTTTTGTCGAATATGTCCTGAATTTAATTATTAATTTGATGCAGTGAATATTAAAGGTCATAGTCCGGAACAAAAGGTTCCTCGGCCCTAAGGATCCTAGGTTATGGTCATCCGGTGGATGCTAACGATGAGTATATTTGTATGGGAAAATCTACTTCATAAAAGTATCTTTCATTGTTTTTTGAAGTAATAATTAATCATTTTGGTCCAACGTATTTACGTAAACCAACAGATGCAGATGTTCTTCAAATATTAAAACAAAACTAGGAAAGGGGTTTTCGAGGAATGCTAGGGAGTCTTGACTGCATGCATTGGGCGTGGAAAGGATGTCCTATGTATTGGCAAGGTCAATATAAGGGTCATTCCCCAAAACCAATTGTTATTTTGGAAGCTGCCGCTTCTTATGATTGATGGATATGGCATGCTTTCTTTGGTCTGACGGGTTCACAAAATGACATAAATGTTCTGAACAAGTCGCCTCTGTTTAAAGACCTCAAGTATGGAATTTGCCTTGATATAAGGTTTTACATCAATGGGCACCAATACACTCACGGTTATTATCTAGCGGATGGAATCTATACTAGATGGTCTACCTTAGTTCAAGCGTACCGTCGGCCCCCCCCCCCCCCCAAGGGATGCTGGTCGCGTATTTTAACATGAAGCAAATGGCTTTGAGAAAGGATGTGGAACGGGCTTTTGGAATTCTTAAACGGAAGTTCGCTATAGTTTATGGACCCTACCGTGGTTTAAGTGCTCGTGAAATGCATAAGACTATGCTTACGTGCATCATTCTGTATAACCTGGTCAATCCAAGAAACCCGACGTGATAAGAGTTGTACTAACCATCCTGATGAAGATTTGAGGCATGAGGTTATAACAAGACACGGGGTACCTGCAAGGGACTATGATAAAATGGAAAATCATATTCAAGACGCAAATTTGTACGACAGGTTAAGACGAGATATGACTGTGAATCTTTGGACCGAGTTTGGCAGAGCGGGCAGCCGAATGTAGTAGTTTCAAGTAGTAGTTTATTTACAAGTTTCATTTGTTGTTTTAAATTTTTATGTTATGTACTGTTTTTTACTTTCAAGTAATTTATTATACAAGTTTAAATTTTATGAGTAATATTTACTTCAATAACGTGGATGGAGTGCAACGGCTCTTTTTTTTATTCGTTGGCAGTATGGATGACGTGGAGTGCAACGACTATTTTTTTAACCTTTCGAAAAATATAACCGTTGCTCTCAACTCATCTCCTCGCCTATATATATCTCTAAACCTCCCAAAGATAAATCACACCTCCCAAAACACTTTGATACATACTCTCTCTCTCTCCCTCACTCACTCTTAATCTCATCTCCTCTAATTTCACTCTGATTTTCTTACATATGGCTTAAGCTAAGTTCACTCGGAAAAAAGACTTATCACTTTGTAAAAACTATTTAGTGTGTTATCCGGCCAGAGGTGCAGAACGATGACAAAATGGTATTCCTAGCTTTAGTTATTTAAGAAGAATCCATGATAACTTTTGCGCTGACACCGATAACCCTTATAACCGTGATGTACCTTAATTTTTTGTAAGATTTTAAAAAATAAAGCGACAAGTAGTATAATTTTTAGCTTTAGTTCGGGCAAGTCGATATCGACTTAGGGGGAAACCGGTAATGAGATTAGTACGAGAGATTTAAGTGAATGGGGAAGATGGAAAGGAAAGAATTTCAAATACGAAGATTGTTTCCACATTCTTATTACCCATTTAAATTATTAATTTGTATGCATTGTTAAGTTGTTTGCAGTGTTTCCACTTCTTTTATGTAATACGTATTTCAAGTAATGGAAAAAAATTAACTTCATTGAACTAACTAGCTATTTTATTTCAAATAACAACTAACTATTACATCTTAATAAAAATGATTAAAAAAAGATACATCTTAATTATTAAACTAACTGACTAACTATTACATTAACCAAGAAATTGAACCTCAAGATCTTCTACATAATCGTCTTCATCATCTTCTTCATCCTCAACTGGGATTTGAGGTTGATGTTCTTTTAATGCCTTCTTTTTTAACTTGTCACATTGTAGCTGCCATAAAAACTGTTGATCCTCGTTCATTATTATGGTATCTATTGAAAGAATCTTACTCATGCCATAATGGATAAGAAATTGCTCTTGAGAAAGACGATTTTTTTTCAACTCCCTATTCGTGACCTTCCGGTCAACGGATCTCTGTTTCTCAGTTGTCCGTTGGTGAGTCATAAACTCGGTCATGTTAAAATTTTCAGACCCTACTCCTTTTTGGGATGCTTTTCTAGCTGCTTTTGATGTTGCTCTTCCTAAACCTTTTCGTTTCTCGGTATTAGCTGCATTGAGATCAAAATTAGGAATTGGTGATGGGCCACTTGGTGAAGACAATTGTGAACCGGGACTTGAAGTTGGTGTAGAGGAATCACCAACGCCGTATGGTGACCTTATAGGAACTTGCTGCATATTTGCTAATAGAGCATAATCAAATTTGGGCAAATATTTTACGATATCATAACACCCTTCTAGTTCAAATGTTCTACCGTGTTTTAGGTGCCATTCCATCAGACATTTTTTTCCATATTCGATGGTGATTCATCACTCGGTGGTGGATGACGAGCACATTGTTGGACATGAGCAACATATTCATTCAATTTTTTACTCATTTTAGTAAAGCGAGTGTACAAAGTGGTTGGATCACGTGAATTGACGTTCATGGTTTCCTCTTTAAACCCCCCAAAATATGTTGCCCCACAAGGTGGTGCCTGCTTGAGAACAACCATTGATATTATCTTGTGTGCAAAGAACATAATTTCTGCAAATGCTTTCATCTTCAGCAATTGAAAAACTTGTACCACGAACTTTTTTAGCAGGAGTATCCATTTGAGAATTTTGAGAATTCATTTTGAGTTTTGTCTTACATTAAAATAAGGAGAGTTTTGATTTAGATTAACACAAGTGTGTGTGAGAGATTGAGGTGTAGAGAAGGTGTGATTTAAATTAAGTTTGAAACTGGGTATTTATAAGAGTTCCAGATAGTACAGTTGGATGAACTTAGCATTAAGCGGCAAAGTCTTGGTCGAACGACTAAGACTTTGACGCGCTGTGCAAATCCTCAAATCATAGCGTTTGAGAGGTCAT
Source organism: Papaver californicum (assembly GCA_023531435.1). NCBI lineage: Eukaryota > Viridiplantae > Streptophyta > Magnoliopsida > Ranunculales > Papaveraceae > Papaver > Papaver californicum. Next base: position 106,586 of record JAJJMC010001957.1, on the reverse strand, counting down.
TTTGATCATTTGAGAGGTGCATAGTGGTTCATTTTGATCAAATTTGATCATTTAAGAGATGCATAGGAACTGGTCTAATAGACCTAAAAGGATCAAGCAGATTCCTAGTGGACTTGGTAAGAAGATCAAGCATATAACTAGTGGAAGTGGTGCAACGAAAAGACAAACTAAGAACATGCGTAGAGTACTTCAGAGATCCTTGGAGCGAGTCAATTATACTTGCAAAGAGCTAACCGAGGTATGCATTTTATTTATTTTATTGCAAGATATTAACTGAAAACAGGTGAGATAGTTAACCAAGTGTAATATTCTTGCAATATTTTTGCTTGATAATGTGTAATTTTTTTTGTTGGGCGAATGTGCGAGTTAGTTGGTGTCGGATAAAATGAGTTTTTACTTGTGATTTCGGTCTTGGTAGGATACTTACTCATTGTGTGAGTGAATGAAAAAAATAACCTTTAGTCCCACATTGGTTGGATTAAAGGTGAATGTCCCATTTATAACTAGTTTTCCATATAGGTATACTAGAGTGCACGGGAAAATGATACATGGCCCAACTCTTACCCACATGTGGGTACGAATGTTAACCAAGATCTGTTTTTTGCCAAAAATAATTTCGAGTGTTTTTTCTTTAAAAAAATTAACTAAGAAAATATTTTTCTCTAGTTTTTATTTATAGGAGAATTTCGTTTCCGTTTTTATCTTGATTTGTTTTACAAAAACCTTCAAACTTGTTAAATAAGACAATTGAAACCCTAGACTTCCTTTTCTCCTATAAAAGAAAATCTCGAGTTATTGAAAAAATTCATCCTAGAAGCGGCTATTATCTCGTCTTCTTTTCACCTCTTCTTGATTTTTTTTGCGCATTAGACTTGTTTATTTCTCTTCCAATCCATGTTGCTAAGTCCAAGCTATATCGGTCGGTCTTATCATGAACACATTTTCGTTGTTGAGGTATAGCTTCGCTTATTCTTCGATGTACCCGCAAACTAATGTGTTAAAGAAAACTAGTTGAACCTGTGATTCTGCCATCGTCGAGTTGTTTGTGTTACATTATTTTATTTTAGTATTTTATATATCATCTGATACATATAATATCGATGTTTATTATTGCAAGAATCCAACAATACATCCCCACATGAATGAAATCTCGGAAAAACGAAAAAGTACGAATACGGAAAATACCATATAAGAAAAGGTGTCCATAAGGTCTTGAACCTTTACTTAGTGAAAATTATAACTACTTGCTAGAGACAGTGAACGCGATGTCTTGAACTGCTAGCGTTTGGTGTAATTCTCGATAACAATTACGTATGATATCCTTCTCGCATTGCTAAGTTCGTGTTGTTGTGTCCAGTTTAGCCCTGGACGAATCTCGTTTCTCAGAAATGCTCTAGAAAATCAGCTCATATTCTTGTAGGAAGTGGCACACTTCCTCATTTGAATATGTGAGTTCTATCAAGAGTGTTACTGCTACACCCCACTTCAATCTTAAATTGAAACTATAAAATTCATTAAGACTTCTTAAAAGTCATCCTTCACATGTAGCACAGTATCACATCAGTACACCATAAGGAGGGACAAAGAATGTTATTCTCTTGATAGTGCATACCTTTAATCACCACAAATTAGTTGTCTCATTGAACCTTCGTCTTGGAATCTCCAGTCAGTAAGGTTGAGTATCCTTTATGGCAATTTTATTTCATGAGCTTAAGTCACATCCCATCGATGCAGCACTAACTATCTCTTTAGACAATCCTTTTGTCAAAGGATCCGCGATATTCTCCTTAGACCTCACATGGTCAATGAAAATAACGCCAATCTAGATATCTTGTTTCAGAGAATTGTGTCTTCTACGAATATGTATAAACTTCCCGTTATAAACGCTGTTTTTATCTAGCTGTCACAGTCGTGTTGTCACAATATGTAGCTACAGCTGGCACAGGTCTATGCCAGAGAGGAATGTCTTCTAAAAACCATCTAAGCCATTTCCTTTCCTGCTTTATCTAATGCAATAAACTCCGATTTTATAGTGGAACGAACTAATAATCTAATTACTAATGCGAAATATAATAATATCATGAAATTTATATACCAGTACTCTAATTAAGCAACTAATATCAACGTTAGCGAACAAAATAAGCATACCGAAAATGAATAACTATAAATTTAGCGAAGGTGGATGTCCAACAAATTTTTAATTTTACATCCGCATCTAATCCATTAATGTACGTACACCCACCCGCATAAAAATGAATGAGCAGGTTCGAATCCGCGGATTCAATTCCTAAATTAATTAGCTTTTGTTTTAAGCTTGCACCAACTGAAAGAGTCTTAGGAGTAGGTTTACACTTGAACCCGACACCTAGGATTAGAAAAACACACAAAACACTTTCTCGTTTCTTCTACTTCTGTAGAAACGATTTGACTCTTTTCTCTTCAGCTACTCTTTCTCTCTGTGTATATCTTATTTTCTATGGAATTTTAAAAATTAGGGTTTGGTTTCAAAATTGTACACAAAAATTATTAGGGTATTTTTTTATTAAAGTAGTAGGTAGCATCAATGGCTGGTATACTTCGATCTTCTAGTACTCCCAAGAAAGGTTACCCTTCTCAAGAACTCCTCGACGATCTTTGCAGGTTCTTGATTTTACTTATTTTTCTTCATTTCTTGTTTTATGTCATAGATTTTTTATTCAGGTTTGTTGCTGTGGATGTTGTATGTTTCATGATCTGTTGATTTAAAGTTAGGTTTATGTAGAAGATCAAGTTTATTTGCTTGTTTTATCAAAGTGGAAGTGAAACAATATGTGTGCATATATATTTCACGATTCTACATAATTACAGTGAAACAGGAACTAAGGAAAGAAACACTCGAGTAATGCATTGTGGTGTATGGAGTTTTTGTGTTGGTGTTAAGGGAATTTATTGTATTCATAGTATTGGTTATGAGATCATTGCATTTTCGCTACTTAGTATGAATTGTTGGTGGCATGTTATGCTGATTCAAGTGTTAGAGCTGGTTTTTTAACAAGTTGAAATTGTAGTGGTGAGGTTTTGTTGATTAAAGTGGTGCTTAATTTGTATGTTTCTTAATCTGTTTAAAGTTAGGTTTATGTACACTGTACAGGATCAAGTTCATTTATTGATTCATCAAGTGGTATCAAAACAATATGTGTGCATATTTCATGATTCCACTTAATCACAGTGAAACAAGAACCAAGGAAATAAACACTCGCGTAGTGAAGTTGTATGGAGTTGTTGTGTTGGTGTTGAGGAATTTGTAGTATTCGTAGTTTTGATAATGAGATCATTGCATTTTTGTTACTTGTTATGAATTGTTGTTGGTGGCATGTTATACTGATTCAAGTGTTAGAGCTGGATTTTTAACAAGTTGAAATTATATTGGTTAATTTGTATAAGTGATTTTTTTTTCTTTTGTTTTTTGCGCAGTCGATTTGTTTTGAATGTTCCAAGTGAAGATCTTGTAACATTTGAGAGGATGTTGTTTCTAGTGGAGCAAGCGCATTGGTTTTACGAGGACAATTCTGTGGAACAAGATCCGGAGTTGAAGTCATTTTCTCTTAGGGAATTTACATCTCTGAGTATCCTTTTGCGTTGTCAAATACAATGTTCTATTATAATTTTGTGGTATTTAAATAGTCTTGAACTTATTAATATTTTGTTAAGTTTTACCTTGACTTGTTATAGTGTTTCGTAGCTGTGATGCTCTCAGACCTTATACTGCACATATAGATGATATTTACAACGACTTCAACAAATACAAGGTCAGAGTTCCAGTAAGTGGAGCTATCATTTTGGATGAAGCTTATGAACGGGTGTGTTTGATACTGCAGGAAACTACTTCTTTTACAGGAAGTGGGTCCATTGTTTATACGTGTTGTTAGTTAATGAAGTTGATATTGACATTTTTACGAGGGTTTATCTTATACATGTATTTGGTTATTTGTGTACCCATATAGGTATACTATTTCTAACTTCGGTTAGGTAGAAGCACCTGTATGTAATGAATTATAGATGCATGCACCCAAGTCTCAGCAGAAATACAAGTTTAAAAATAGTAGGATATTGGATATTTTGTTAGGAAAAAAGTGTTTGGTCTTACGTCTAAAGCATTTTTAAGTGACTCTTTTTTAAGAACTTTGAGAAGACATAGATTAATCTAATTGACGAAAACCCTTAAAGTAGGTGATCATCTTCCAACTGTAGTTGCCAGTTGCCAATAAGAATGTGGTTTATTGAAATAAGTCACTTATACTTTCTTTCCCATGTTAGTTCCTTTTCATCCTGTACTCCCATCATATGCTCTAGTTTCACCTCCTGGATTGGAAACACCCTCATCTTTATGTTGCATTTGCAGTGTTTACTGGTGAAAGGATGGAAGTCTGGAGCAAGCTGGAGTTTTCCTCGCGGGAAAAGGAACAAGGATGAGGAGGACCACACTTGTGCTGCCCGAGAAGTAATCATCCTTGTGTAACTATATGTCATACTTCTTTTGTGATATCTAACTGTTAGCATATTTGTGAAATTAAGCTAGTTTCTAAAAAGACTCCTTTGTATGCTCCATAGAATTTAAATTCAATGTTAACTGAAAAGGACCTATTTTCTATAAGCTCGTATTCTCTGTTTCTTTAAGTTCAAAGGAGACAGGAACAAAGATCTGGTCGATGAATCATAACCGGACGATTAGAGTGTGACTTATAGTTACCGATCTGAGATGTAGAATGTGGCTTTAGAGGATCGTTCCCAGTTTGTTGTAACGGCTGAGATGGTCGTGCAGTTGTTATTGAAATAATATATACATGTTTACAGAGTCCATTGATCAATACCATTTTGTTTAATTCCCTAATGTTGCATACAGCTATTTCATTGTTATCAAATTCAGACTTACATCATAACATTTCAGGCTGATTGATGTAGTTGAGGAATATTTATTATTTGATGGATATGCACCTTCTCTTGATTACAGGTGTTGGAGGAAACAGGTTTCAATACCTCAAAACTTTTGAACTTGGATGATTTTATTGAAGTGACAGTTGGAGAACAAAGGGTGCGCCTCTTCATAGTCGTTGGCGTTAAGGATGATACTGTTTTTGCACCACAGACCAAAAAGGAGATCAGTGTATGTGTCCATTTTCATGTTAAAATTTTATTTATTCAGAAATTATTTGTTCGGAAAATGTGATTCTTCTAGAGACAATCATTACACAAGTTGAAAGTAACTGCGAAATGAAAATAGATATTTTTGCATTCCTGTTTATGACTAAGAAAACCGGACATACTTGTAAAGCCCTTGTTGTACTTCTTTTTGATACACAGGAAATTTCGTGGCACCGAATTGACGACCTTCAGCCAGCATATACTGATGTAGTATCTCGTGGGGTCAATGGCATGAAGTTGTACATGGTTGGACCATTCTTAGGGTGAGTATGCAGCCTTATTAAGTTTGATGGACATCTTTAAGCCTTTTTTTATTAGCTGATCCTCATCATTTATTTATCTCCATGCAGGCCTCTGAAATCGTGGATATCCAAGCATCGACCTCATAAAACTAAAAGATCGACCTCATCCCCTAAAGGTTTGTCTTTACCCCATTTCCTTAAGTGTTTCTTATTATTATGGACTTGAAATGTTTGGGTTTACAAGGTTTACCCAAAAAATTGGAGCTAGTAGCTATATATAAATGAGGTAATAAACGCTATTTTATAAAACTTGGGTTAAATTTTGCAGGAACAACCTGTGTTTGGAAGGCAAAGCTGAACCCTACAGTTAGTCCTCCAACAGCAATACCCGAGATGACCCTGACTGCTAAACCACCTGTATTACCTGAAACTCATGAACTTGAATCTCGCGCTGGGAAAAGCTTCAGAAGTTTCAGGATGGACACTGCTTCAGTTTTACGCGCTATGGAAGCTGCTTTTTGCTGATTAACCAACTGCGACAAGGGCTTGTATTAGTTTCTGGTGAACCCCTTCTATACTATTAACAATGCAGTGGGTCTTCATCAACAAGCAAATTGAGTCTTAGGAGCCTTTTAGTGTAGATTTTGTATAAAATCTTGTAGATCAAAATCTAGGTGTTTCTGCATGGTGGATGTACTTTGTCGTACCACGTTGTTTAGAATGTAACTAGTTTGACTAATTAGGATTCTCTCTGACCTCCCGCCGAATGTATTTTGCTTATGACTTTTGTTCTGGAATTGTATCGCCTCTATTATTTCGTCAAACAAAAAAAGGCCTTGCTAGATGGTTTGTAGTTTGTTAAGTGTTGCTGGCTGTGAATTGTTTTCAAGCTTAAAAATAAAAGGTCCTTTTCTTTCAGATTTTTCAAGGCGAACATATAGGCTACGAAAAATTCAACTAGTTTGACTCATCAGAATTCTCTCTGATCTAAGTACAGATGTACAACTAAGTACTGTTGGTTGCGAACCGCTTCAAGCTTGTAAATAAAAGGTTTTTTTTTATATATATATAAATACTTCAGTTTTTGTTACCAGCTCACAGACTAAGATGCCACACAACACCCAGGTATAAAATTTCTAATAGAATGGTTGAAATGGGGACAGTGTCCCAAAATAGAAGAAGAAGGAAAAAGAGGACACTCTGGGGAGGAGTGCATCAGCCATGAAAGCTCACAGCTCGACCACAGAAATGGATTCCCAGAATAATACTTATAATATTTTACTGATCCCAAACAATCTAAGAGTTCAGTAGAGCAGTTGCAACTAAACCTGCTATTGCTTAGTTTCCAAAATATCTGCCAAATGTAACCTAAACAAATAGTTCATGACAGGACCAAAAAAGGAGCTTTCACAGTGAAAATTAGATTCTAAGGTGTTTCAAGTCCTGTACTGTTGCAGATTCCTGCAACTCATCTGCTTTACTCTTTGAACTCTCTTCTATATGAACCGATGATTTTGATGGCAGTGGCGTAGGAACTAAGGATGTTGTTGGAACCTCAGCCTGTGCTTGTGTATTGGATGGTTTTTCCTGGACTGGGGCTTGAGACTTCGCTGTTGGGTCTTCGACCTGGTCTTGTAACTTCGCCGGTTGGGAAGGAAGTGGTGAAACTGTTGATTCCTCTATTAGAACAAGTTGTCTTGGCTTGTGGTGAACAACTGCAAAAACTGATGGTTCCTCTATTTGAGCAGGCAGCGTTTTCAATTGTGGGGGAGGGACCGTGAAAATTGGTGGTTCTTCTCTTCGAACAGGTGGAGCAGCAAACACAGGCACAGTCTGCCTGACACAAACAGGTGGCGGGGCCATCAGCGGAGGATGGCGGTGAGCTTGAGGAATTGGAGGAGCAGAGAAACATGGAATTGATGTCCTCATTGTCACTGGCGGAGCCATTCCATGGTATGATGGCCTGAAATGGTGCATAGGAATATAAGGTGCAGCACCTGCTGCAGGAAACATTTGCGGCCGGACCCCACGACTTTCGGTTGGTTGGCACCTTGTTGTTTGGGTATCATTAGGCACAGTGTGCACTGGTCTATTTCGTGGAGCTGATTTTGGACGGATCAAGGGTAGTATTCTTGAGGTGGTGAGAGGAGGCTGTGCACTAGAAGGTCTCAAATTTTGCATCGGAAATTTTCTAGGGAAGGGTGATTGACCATTAGGAGAGTCTGCCATTGCTAGTTTTTCTTTCAAGCGGTAGTTCAGTAATGCTCGGGCTATCGTGATCTGTTCTTGCTCATCGTTGGTCTCTGCCTCTGATGATGAGCTTGCGGCCTGCTGTGCCACTGTCCAGGAAAACATAAGTTTCATATCAGTAAATTGGATCTATCATAAAGGGGACTAAAACGAAAAACGATTAACCATCAGCTCACTAAAGTTATCATTGTCAAAAACCTTAATAATTTCAGTAAAGTGTAACAGCATAGAAATGTCATATTAAAAATTAGCCAATAGAAAAAGAGGGTCCTGGGGCCAACTGTGTTTGCAAGCCAACACCGCAATATAAGAGTCCACGCGGTAAGATTTACACATGCCAGATGCTTTTGAGGGTGAAAAACACAAATTCGAGGACGAGGCAAAGAAGCAAAGACTAATTGAATAGAATTACCCCCAAGGACAGTGCACCAATGTCTGCCAATAACTACTGATAGTTTATATGCATGGTAATTCTAATATTACATGGGGAATGGAATGGTGTCAGTTTAAGAACCTCCTGCTCGATTGAGTAAATACCCATTAAATCCTATCAGCTATAGTGCAATCTATTGATATTTGTAAGAACTTACATTGTTTTAGAGCCGACCACGCTGCCATCGCTGCATTCTTCTCGGCTTGTTTTTTGTTTTTTGCTGGTTCACCTGTAAATATAATTCCAGCAAGCTCCACATTGCACGTAAATACAGGTAGGTGTCCAAGCCCAGACCTGAAGGGCGTATATGTTGGTAGCGGAGCACCAACTCTTTGTGCGATTTCTTGTAACAAGTTTTTGTAAACACCTGTCTCATCCTATACATTTAACAAGAAGAAGAAGAAGAAGAAGATTATTAGTATGAAAGGTATAAACTTGTCAAAAAAACTCAATCCTAAATAACATAGTTCTCAATTGAGTAATCTTCATACATGGCATTGTTCATTAAGCTAGAGCTGAAATTAAAAACACAGATAAGATGGGTGAGTCTCTAACTTTGTCCCTCCGGTGTTCACAAATCGTAATAATTTGATCAACATGAATAGATAATGCACTAACAAGGGTAGTACTAAGAAAACCTCAGGTAAAGTTTCATATTTAATCCTCATTTAAGGGGGGGAATTAAAATTCTACTCGAACCAACTGATTACTCAACCAACAAACAGTCATCCATTTCCCCATACTACCACGGCAACACTCTCAGATATAATTCTCACTCAAAAAAGGGTTTCAAAAAAATCAGAAAAATTAGTTCTTTCCATAAATGTTAACAATACCCAGGTATGAAAGCTAAAAAGAAAAGTAATAACTCAATCATATGAACTTACTATGACAAACTATTAGAAGTGAAAACGAAACCCTAATTAATTAACATAAGAGTTGAAAAACAAAGGCAGAGGAACTCACCAAGATCCTTGCAGCTAAAGAATGAGAAGGACCTCTATGAGAAAGAGAATTAAGTGCAACTTCAGCAGCAGAATGTTCAGCTTGTCTTAGGGTAGTACAAAAATTAGGGCTTTCAAAGATCTCATTATTAAAGTTAACAGTAGCTTTAAATCTAGGTGCATGATCAGGACCTTCTCTTATACATGAATATGATGGTAGATTAAAACAACTCCTTTGTGCCAGCTCTTGTAGCTGGTTCTTATACATCTCTCTGTCTTATCAAAATCAAACCCACATTCAATTTCAAACAACCAAGCTAAACTAAACTAAATCTAACCCTGGGGTTTCAAGACCCCCAAGGATCTCAAATGCAGGAATGATTAAGGGGTTTTGGGAGATCAAAAAGGGTTTCTTGTTAGGGTTTTTGGTCAGAAGAGAAATAGAGGTTGGGGAAAGATCTTAGGAGGAGGGAGGAGTAGAGAGAAGAAGGAAGAGGAGGAGAAAAAGTGGAGAGAAAAGGAAAGTTGTTTTTGTTTTCAATGCTTTTCTCTTTAGTGGGGGTTAGTGGTGTTTGTTGGACTCTGAGTAAGTGAGTGAGATGCAAGTATTTTTATTTATTTTGTTTTAATTTAATTTAATTTAATTTATTTTATTTTTGTTGATGATATCCCTAGCATACATATTCATATAAGGGGCACATGAATCCACTTGTGGAAAAGAAATATGGTCTAATGGAGACAACCTCATCTCCTCTCTGAGTTTCACAAATGAATTTTTTTTAGGACGTAGTATTAAGTTAGATGGAAAAATTATATGATCTCCAGTTTTCATTACTCACAAGTTCACTGTTAATTATATTGTCATGCGACTACAAGATTTCACATTGGGTCTAGAGTAATTGGTTCTATTACGAGTGTATGTTATGGGAACAACAAGTAGTTGTTGGTTACACTTATCCATTTAATTTGAGTACGTGGTATTAGTGGGTTTCGTGAGGAGGATCAGATGAGAGCAGTGTTAGCATCAAGTAGGGAGATTCAATCGAGTCTGGTTTTGAACGACGATATGAGAAGAAAAAATATACATTTCCTTTTTTTTTCTTTTCTTCAAGGACAACGTTGGGGATCCAAAGTAGTGACCTTTAGAAGAAAACACATATTCCGTATTTGGTTTGGCTTATTTTTATTTATAATTTTAGCCGCGCATTGTAAATATGGGAACGCTGAGTTTGGCTTTTATACCGTAAGACTGAAAACATTATGAAAGAGCTTATTTCTACGAGATATGTGTGTAAGCTCTTTTTTAGGTAAAAATGTGTGTGAATGTTGTGTCGGAAGACTCGACTGAGTCCGATTTTGTGCACATTCTTTAACGAGTGTGCACGCAATATTTCAATCTCCACTATTGATTTATTTTAGGGAGTTATATAACGAGGGTCAAAATTCTAAACATAGATAGTAATAGAATTATCAGTTAATTAATTATCAATCAAATGAATATGTCAAATACACACTCTTTATATGAGTGTGTGCATAATTGACTCAGACTCGATACATTATATGATCTGCAGAGCTTTCTTGTACTGCTAATTTGTACTTGTACATGATATGTGTTGTAAGCTCAAAAAAATCGGTTGATACATTACATGATCTGTAGAGCTTACTCATACTACTTATTTGAATTTATATAAAATTTGTGTTGTAACTTGTAAACTTAAAAAATCCGTACTAAATTTTTTATCTCGGAAGAACTTTTTTAATAGAATATATGATAAAAATATTGCATTCGGCAGCTTTGCTAAACATAGCACTTGGATGAAAAACAAACTTCAGCCGAAACATCCAGGCAAGGGTTGTTACGACAGGTAAGCAGCGTAAGCTATGTAACCCTTTATAAAGATGCTATATGCCAAATATCATAAGAAACGTATGGATATTTATTAGATTAAATGTAATTGGGCCTTTATTGGTGGGTCAACTCTAAGACTCAACTTAATATTGTCTTCAATTGCATGGATGACGACTGTACGTGGATCTGGTGTTTTAATATAGATTTTTTGATTATCAAATTTATTAATTAATCAAAAGAATATTGTACTTTTTACACTTAATGGAGTAATAATCATAAATTTTTTACTAAAATAATAGTTTTTTTTGTTACAGATTTTATGCACCCAAAAATGACTTTTTCTTCGCAATTCTTGTTGTTATGATGAACAGTCAAGATTTCATCTGTAGTGGTTATATGGTCCCACATCGTAATTACTGTGACCGTCGTGGTAGATACGTGGCGATATTCTGGAAGATTACAATTGACCCTACATACATAATAATAATAACTCGTATTCCACTTTACACCCGCAGCTTTTACTCGTCTCCTCTCTCCTCTCTCCTCTCTCCTCTCTAGTCTAGTCAACCAGTAGGACTCACATCACACGACACACACGCTTCGAGTATTTCTGGGTTTTACTAGAATATACAAAGCCCAGTATAGTTAAGTAGTATCTAGTATGGGCCTTGAGGTTCGGAAAATAAATGAAAGGATTCGGCCTAAAAGTGCATTTTTAATATAAGGGCATCCAGAAGGGCAAAGAGTGAAAGTCATGGACCTCATGGTAGATACAGCTATTTAAAATAACAATGGGAGAATCGGTGTTCTATATTTCAACAGAGTTTAGAACACAATCCGGAACTAAACGCAGTTTAAAACGCTGCAGGGTTTTGCGATTGGCTGTGGTAAAACCAATTCTTCTCGAGCAAAGGGTGTTACGAAGTCAACTTTATTTATGTGCAAGTTGAAAATGAAACTGAAAATAGGCTGAAATTTCTTAAGATTAATCTTGCTGTTTTAGTACGATAATCCTCCTATTTTGTTTAAAGCAGATTGGGAGATTGAACGACCACGACGTGGTATGCGGGCCACAGCAACGGTTTTTAGCTAAAGCCCGTTACATTCTTGAATCATGCATGGCACTGGCACCCCTTTGTAAACGTTTAGAGGCGAACTCTCTCTCTCGATAACTTAAGTCTTATGACCCGGAGGATTGGACACAACTACTGCTATTTCTTAAACAATAAGATTATTTTTTTTACTTTTTTTTGAAGCATAGTAAATAATAAAAATGTTTGATGGGCTTAGCTAACTAAAATATTCTTGGATATCTAACATCATTTTTGTTTTATTTTTGATCTAACTAAAATCACCTGATTCATCTGGATCTAACTAAATATGTTTATTTTTTGAGTCAGATCTGACTCAAAAATATGTGAGTCAGTGGTTTGGTCCAATGAGTCAAAGGTATTTTCATACCTGACTTAAATGGGCTCGAGTTAGGGGTTAGGTCTGGCTCAGGTCACGAGTCAGATCTGACTCAGAATAAAAAACAAAGGATCTTAAATCTGACTCGGACCGAGTCAGGGGCCGAGTCAGATCCAGATATCGAGTCAGCAAAAAACAAACATGGTGTAAGCTTTGGCTCATATTTTTTTCCTTTCAATAACTACTACTCTCTCGAAGAAAAAATTAATCATGATGCATCCAACGATAAAAACTGGAAGAATTTTTCGTGGAGTGTTTGGATACACTTTGAGAAATTACTTTTCAATTTAATTAATTCGAACAAAAATTAGTTTGGAAAGTTCAAGAACTCTGTGGATAATTTTGTATGGGCGTTTACTTCAGTCTATGGCGCTTCCAATTCAAGTTATTACAGACAATTTTGGAGTTAGCTTAATGATGTAAGGTTATTGTTTGATGAGCCTTGGGTCATTGGAGGTGATTTCAATGCCATTCTTCTTCAGTGTGAAAGAAATTTATCTGGTGGTGGCACTACTAGCAGGAGATAATTCAAAAAATTTATAAGTAATCATGTTTTAATTGATATTCCAATTAATGGTGGTAAATTTACATGGACTAATAGCCAGAATCCACCTCTTTTGATTAGGCTTAATAGATTTATTTTCATTGATGATTGACTTTTTCATTGTCCTACTCTTATTCAAAAGGAGACTAAAGATACTTATATCAGATCATGCCCAGGTGATGATTGAGTGTAACTCTAGAGCTAAATTTGTCTCTCCATTTAGGCTTAAAAATTATCTCTTATTTCATCCTTCTTTTATTGATAGTTTTAAATTGTGGTGAGCTAATCTGATAATTTTTTAGTAAGCCTAGCTATGTTTTTGCCAAGAAGCTACATACTTTAAAAAATTTCATCAAATCTTAGAAGAAATCATTAGGCAATATCCAACTTCAGATTAATTCTTTAGAAGAAGAAATTGAGATGCTAGATAGTTCTGAAGAGATTTCTCAATTATCTCATAATGATGTCTTGGCTAGAGAAAATGTTAAAATTAAGCATGCTTCCTAACTCTAGACTTGGCAAGGAAATGGGGGCAAAGAGCTAAAGAACAGTGGTTTAAGGATGGAGAAAGAAACACCAAATATCTTCACCAAATAGCTTCTTTTAAGTAAAAAGTCAATAGTATGAATTGTCTTGTTATAGATGATGATATCTCTTATGATAAGAATAAAATTGCTAAGCAAGCTACGGATTTTTATACTTCTCTGTTTTCTGAGCAACCTTTTACAAGACCTAGATTTGAAGATCTTAATATGCTTTCCATCTCAATTGAAGATAGAATTTTTATTGAGAGACCTTTTACTGAAGATGAAGTCAAGAATATTGTTTTGCAGTTTGGAAGAAACAAATCCCCGGGCCCGGATGGATTTACAATGGAATTCTTTAAACACACATGAGATGTTATTAAGCCTGATCTTATGAGAGTGGTTAAAGAATTTGAGACTACTTTCTCCCTGGATTGGAGAATCAACTGTACAAATCTGAAATTGATTCCAAAATGTAGTGGTGTTGTTGATTTACATAATTTCAGGCATATAAGCTTGATATGAGGGGTTTATAAGATAGTTTCGAAATTGTTGGATGATAGATTGAAGAAAGTCCTACCTTCTATTATTTCAGAGTACCAAGGTGCTTTTGTACACGAGAGACATATTAATGATGACATCTTAATTGCTGCTGAACTTATTGATTCGAGAAAGAGAAAAGACATAGCCGGTATCTTATGCAAAGTAGATTTCGAAAAAGCGTTCGATAACATCAATTGGCTTTGTATTGAAAAGGTGTTAAAGTGTTGAGGTTTTGGTCATGTGTGGAAAAGTTGGGTTAAGTGGTGTGTTTCTTTTGCAAGATTATCTATACTTATCAATGGCGAAGCTACGCCTATGTTCAAGTCACAAAAAGGGATTAGATAGGGAGATCCCATCTCCCCATTTCTCTTTATTAGGGTGGCTGGAATTCTCTCTTTAATGTTATAGAAGGCGGCGACAAATAGACTTATTTCTGGCTTCAAAGTTGCACAAGGTGGCACTGTCATTCACCATCTCCAGTTTACAGATGATCTGGGGGTTTTCTTAGACGAGTCTGTGTCTGGATCTGACTTAACAGTGTCGTCTAAGAAAACCACCAGATCATCTGCAAACTGGAGATGGTGAATGACAGTGCCACCGAGCAAAAAGAATAAGTTTTAAATTAATGTCTGGCTTAACATTTAATTTTAGAATGAGTGTTATTGTGGGTATTGGCTCAAATCATAATGGCTTTTTGTGTGCTCAAGCTTTTGGATGTAATCATGCTCAGTTACCTATTAATTATTTAGGCATACCTTTGGGAAGTAAATCTAAATGTAAGCCTATTTGAGACATTATCATTCAAAGAACACATCAGAAGTTGTCAACTTGGAAAAGGAGATACCTTTCAAAAGGACAGAGATTACTGTTACTTTACAGTGTGTTGGCAAGCCTTCCAATTTATTATCTTTCTATGTTCCAAATGCCAGTCTCAGTTATGAAAGATATTGAAGTGATTATGCGAGATTTTATATGGGGTTCTACCACTACTTCAAATAAGAAAAGCTAGGTTTCTTGGGCTAATGTTTCTCTTCCAAAACATATAAGAGGTATTGGTGTTAAAAAGTTGAAATTGGTAAATAAAGTTTTACATTATAAGTGGATATGGAGGCATGGCGCCGAGAAGAACTCTATATGGAGAAAGATCATCTATCAGAAATTTGGAGGTAATCCTAATTCTTCTTTTAAATCTGTGTGTCATAGCTTATGGGAAGGCATTCTGAAGTCCAAAGGTCATATTATTGAGAGCACTAAGTTTCAATTGATTAATGGTAATAACGTCTTATTCTGGAATAAATGGAGAGATAATGACACCTTGCAATTATATTTCCCAAATTTGCTTAAACTTTCCAAAAATAAAGACGTTTCAGTTAGAGATTGTATTTCTTTTGATTCTGCTTGGAGATTTGATTTCATTAGGAATCTGAATGAGACTGAACTAGGTGAGGTTATTTCTTTACTACAAATGATTGGTGAACCTGACTCAATCTTAAGCAACTCTGAATTAGAAGATGATAGAATTTGGGATGCTGGAGATATCTTTCTTTTCCACATAAACAACTATGGAATCCAAAAATCCCTTTAAAAGTCCCATTTTTGGTTTAGACACTTTGTTATAATGATGCTTCTACTTTTGATTATTTATTTAAAGCTGGGAAGTCAGATTCGAATAGATGTTTGTTTTCTAATGTGGAGCAAGATACAAATATGCATCTTTTTCTGCATTGTTCTCAAACAACAAAGATTTGGAATTATTTTTTATCTTCTTTTGGTTATGATTAGGTTTTTGTTGAAAGTGTTAAAGCTTTCATTTGGGAATGGCCTAACAAAAAAAGTAAAGATATGAGAAGTAAACTTTGGGGTTTTATTCCGTTTGCAGTTTGGTGGATAATATGGCAAAAAAGAAATGCAAGGTTGTATAGCGCAAGGAAAGAAAGAACTTTTGATCAGTTTATTATTGCTATAAAGTGTACTATTTTTAACTGGACTTTGCCTACTAAGATTTTTTAATAGTATTCCTTTAAATATACTTATTTGTAATTCTGAGGAGGTGATCGGCATTTGCTAATCATTAACTTTTTTTTTTGTATTTTTGCAAATGTTACTTCTGTTAACTCTTTCATTTTAATATAATTTACCTTTTTCTTTGTAAAAAAAGAATTAATTTAGCAATACGATTTTAGATTGATTTTTGAATATAGAAAGATTTTTTTTATTTTTACTTCAAATTTTTTAAATTGGCTTCTTCGATACAAACCTGCTATAAAAATCCAGCTCTATATGAAACTAAAATGCTGTTTTGGGGACGCGTTGCCTGATTCCTGCGCAGTAAGTACAATATCCAATAACCAGTGGATATCCCACTTGTATATAAAAAATATCCCGTTGTGGAGATATTGACGTGAGGGCATCCAAAGGCAAATCCATATCAACCAATGAAGCGTTGGCTTTATAGGTTTTGATATTATTCTGTGTCTGTTTCATTTTTCACATCTCAAGAAAGATAAAGATGTCGACATTTAGCACTCTGACCGGGGGATTTTTTTTGAAATCGTTAAAAAGTAGAAAGTCACAATATGCCCATAATTGCTAATGACTTTTCAAACATGTCACTATTATAAGACCAACCTATATCTAGTGATTCACCGTTTGATAGGATTATCCCACATTAATACAAACTTTCACCAAAAAATAGCACAAATTTTCGATAATTTCTAGGAACGGTAGAAAAACCGTCACTTATATTGATTAATATCAGAAAACAAAGTATTATAGATTTCTCTAATAATGTAGGTTATTAATATCATGTTCAAAAGGGATTAACGTATTGACGTAGGGGCATGCATAGGTTACATCATAATATATGTGTATTCTATCACAACTTATAAATTTGTCGAGATTTGTATTGAAAATATAATTATAATCCGTTCGAAATTAAACAGACGCATCCCTTCCTATAAACCATCATTGATAGTTCTTAGATGTGTCTGTTGGAGATGAAGAGGCATCTCCAATTAAAATGAATCCCCTATAAGTAATGAAGATATTCTCTCATTCGAATATCATCAAAATCTCTATGTTTTCTTCTTCCTATAAACATCATCAGAATCTCAATAATACAATCCTTGAATTCAATTACGATATTAGGATTTCATTAAATCATAAAGATAAAAATTTATAGACCTCTTATACTCGTTAATTACATTAAAAAATGTCGAATAAAAAATTAAAGGATCCTTAAAATTAGAAATACGTCATTTTTTATTTTATTTCATCCTCCGGTATTAACCGAGTTTTTCCAACAAATTAGTGGGTATCCTACAGGTATGATATCATCGTAATGAACTAAACATGTTTTAGATTTATTATTCATTTCATTATAGAAGAAAAGTAACCAATGAATGAAGAATGTTGACCTTATACCTTGAATGTCCGAATAAACCATAACAAATTCACCTCTAAAAGTTAAAATTTTCCTATTTTCTTAAGAAATGATTCCTAACAAAACCTACTTTTTTTTAATTGATCATAGCCATTTTCTTAGCTAGTACTTCATAATCTAATGAAGTTTGTGCTGAACCACATGCATGACATGTGCTAATTTCACTTTATAGGAGAAACTTAAATATTAAGATCCTTATTTTCAGATTACCAAGCATAATCCATTATTAGATTATTATGCTAAACAAACTTAATAAATTCAAACCCCCACTAACAATGTTGTAAGCTATGGTCTGTCATGACCACCATATTGTAATTTGTAAAGTCTCTTGTTCTTTTGAAGTTGTTTACAAACAGGGGAACAGCTTATTGGGTTAATTAAACACGCGACGGCCAATAATTTTGATTAATTAATATGTTAAGTATAAGGATTAAGATTGAATAAGCAGCAAAATGCAGAGTACTGAGCATATGAGTTATACCCATGCTTTGCAGTTTTTGGCCAGTTTTTATTGAAATTACATCACAAAAACAATCATATGTACCATGTTATGTATAAAATATACTGCGCGAGTAAAGTTTGGCAACCGGGAATATTGAAGTTTTCACATGGCAGTTTCCTGGAAGATGAAACATACTCTTGATCGATGAGAACGAACGACTGTCAGATGAAAAAAAAAAAAATATGGAAAATTGGGTTATGAATGTATTGCGTGTGCCAAAATACGAGCTCGTGCACTTCTTCTATTGGCGCGATGTCACAACTATTTGATTCCGTCAATGTATAAAAATGTTACGGAATTTAGGTCAATGGACATTTTGTAACCTGCGTTGCTGTTTTTTCAATCGATATGAATGCAATAAATCTTGATTATTTATACGAACGATTTCGTCGAAAAACACTGGGAACCAAAAAAAAATCATTTGAGATGCATAATGCATAAATCCTGAAGATTTAGTGTGATGGAAGTTATAGGAAATTATGTGAGAAAGAAAATTGAAAGAATTTCGTTGATATGATCAAACTGCAAGTTAGCAATACTAATTATTAGTAAATAAAAGAAGCATGACACGTGGAAGAAGATCGAGATAGGAAGCAACTAAATTAAAAAGAGCGAGAATCACACAATCAATATTAAGGATATTAAATATCGAAAAGACACGAAACATCTGAACAATGAATTGCATGAAGGACACATATGATCGAGAAAGTTGGATTACATCGAATAAAACAAACAGCATTAAATAATGGCAGATCGAGAAAGTAAAAATAATGATTACTCTATTATTTTGATAATCGAGAAAGTAAAAGTAATAATTACTCGAATTATTTTAATAATCGAGATAACAGAAGTCTATAAAGATAGGAAGACACGTGTTGAACATGTAAAGCATCGAACCAAGAAGCAATTAAGAGTGATCTGTCAACTAATGATCGCACCAGATAAAAGAGGAAATACAAGAACGATGGGTACATCGAAATAAAATGGATCGAACCAAAGAAGAGGCAATCCAAGAATGACGACAAGACTGGATAAAATGACACGAGAGCATCGACCCAAAGAAGAATCGATCAAGGAACGATGACCAGACTGGAGAAAATGACACATTGCACAAAGAGGGACCCAGTAAATAAATCTATAAATAGAAGAAGCCAGACAACAAAGAGAAGGTCGGAAAAAAGAGGAAGAAAACCTTAGAAAGAAAGAGAAGAAATTTCTAGGTATGAATCTAGGAGAAGTAATTATATTAAGTAAGGATTTTTGTACTTAATTGAAGAATGTAAAGATCATAGACCGAAAGTGTTAAATTTGGGTGATCATATGTATCGTACAGAAATGATTTTATGTATCGTACAGAAATGATTTTATAAAATCAATACAAAGATGTTTGGCTGTTACTCGATTTCAACCTTTAATTGATATGTGAGAATTTGATTGGTTGTTTTAGTCGAAAAGATTTTTGGCATAAACAATTTGGCGCTAGAAACAGGGACGATTAAAGGATTTATCTCAGGCCGAAAGGCGTAGTCGATGGACAACAGGTGAATATTCCTGTACTACCCCTTGTTGGTCCCGAGGGACGGAGGAGGCTAGGTTGCGAGCAACGATCAACGCATTCTCCGAGGGCCCTGGGGGTGGATTGACTACCTGATGAAGGAAAAAAGGTTTTAATTTCAAAACTAAATCGTCCAAGAAAGAAACATTTTTATTAAGAAAAGAACGGATATGGTTGAAAAAATTTAAAAGAAAAGGTTGGAAAATTCAATTTTGCAAGATACAAAAAATGAGTGTAAAGTTTATTTACATAAGCATGTTTTATTAACATGAAAAATGTTTGAAAAGGTAGATAAGAATATGAAACAAAGGATTTTATGAATTGGGAAAAATCAGATTTGTGATAGGAAGAATTTACAGTTAAAGTAATAAATAGGATCTCTTATGATTTTGATGTGTAAGAGTTCATTTGACTGACTTTCTGGAAAATTTCTAGATATCGGGAAAGGAAAGCAATCAGCAAGGCGAAAAATAGTTAAGAAACAACATGTTCTGAAAAATATGTCTCAAGACGCTAATTCTGGGAACCAAAGTAATAATGAAGACTGGGAGAATAGACAAGAAGAAGGAAGAGAATCAGGAAAACAACAAAGTAACGAGGGAAATCATACCCCAAGTCAAGAATTAACACCAAATACAGTGGTTCAGAATTTCTCTTCAGATCATGGGAGTTCTCAAAGAAAAATACAGCAAATACAGGATTTATTAGAAGAAATAAATGAAATGAGAAAGGAGCAAATAGCAAGCAACCATCGAATTAATTACTAGTAACCGAAAATCAAGTTTTAAAAGATGTAATTCAGCGAGAGCAAAGACCAGCTGTGACAAAAATACGAAATCAGGAGGTAATGTCAAGTAGACAAATATCAAGAAGTGAACAACGGAATCCAGATCAAAGAATGGTGTTAGTAGGATCGACATCTCGAGCAAGAAGGCAACAAGAAAAAGAGATTCAACGAACCCAATGGGAAACATGCTTGGAAGCGATGGAACAAATGAAAGAAGAAATTAAAGGATTAAAAAATAAAGAGGGGGGAAGAATAGAAGAGGTATTGAAAGAAGCAAAACGAACTCCGTTAGCACAACATTTGACATGTGTCTCATTACCAAGAGAATATAATATTCCAGTGTTCGAATGTTACGATGGTACCAAGGATCCAACATCATATTTAATGTATTATAATCGAGTGATGATCCGGTGGGACGATCATGAAGCAATCATGTGTAGATGTTTTCCATCCAGTTTAACAGGGACAGCATTATTGTGGTACGATAGATTACCAAAAAATTCCATCCATAATTACGCACAGTTGGTGAGGAAGTTTCTTGAAGCATACATGTATAATAAACCAGTTGATTCAGGGGAGGACAAGCTTTATTCTTTAACATCTTGGCCAGAAGAATCGATCCGATCATATACAGCCAGATGGCATGCAATATGTCAAGCAGTAGGTTAATTAGACCCAATAACAGCTATAAACCATTACAAATGGGGGATTGTTGATCGAAAAAGCCAGCTTTTTGTTGAAATTCACCGAAATAATCCAAAAACTGAAGGCCAGTTAAGAGACATATTAGAAACATGTGCGAGGCTCCAAGACATACAAGAGCAAGGATCGAGAATTAATCCAAGAAGCCAAGGAAATACAAAGAGAACAAATTCAGTTGAGGAATCGCCTGATCAGAAAAGGAAATTTCTTCCGAAATTCGAATCAAGAGAATTAAAACATCCTCGACAAGGGTATGGTAAAAACTTTGCTCAGCAATTTCGAGAAAGAACGTTTACTAAGCTTAATGTTTCATATTTCATATTATTCAATATTTTGAAGAATCGGCCAAATTTTCAATGGCCAATAACAAAGGGTAATCAACCAGAGTTTACACAACATTCAAAAGACTATTGTGAGTATCATAGCTATAAAGGGCATACAACAAACAACTGTAGAAATTTTATAGCATTAGTACAAAGAATGGTCGATGCTGGAGAGTTAAAGGAATTTGTTCAGAAAGTTGAACCAACAAAGAAACATGATGAAAGCAAGGCAATACGCATTCCATATAATGAACAAACAATTAGTATGATATCATATGCGGAAAAGAATGATACAGATTTGAATGTCGCAATCAATAAGAAATTGTGCAAGAGAATTCGGAACCATGAAGTCTTTAAAGTTCAAGGAAGGCAAGCAGAATTATGGGAAGATTGGATGGCATATCCATTGACATTTTCTGCACAAGAAGTAAACCAAGAAATTGAAATGCATAATGACCCTCTTGTGTTAACATTATTGATATCAGGCTGGAATGTAAAGAAAATACTTTTGGATGAGGGCAGTTCATTAAATGTGATGTTCTATAATACATTTTGTAAAATGGGTTTTAAAGAAGATCAGTTGATCTTATCACGATACATCATTTATGGGTTTAATGGAATATCTTCCAAGCCAAAGGGAGACATTCATCTTGAAGTTTCAGCTGGACCGATCAACATTTTGACAAGATTTAGTGTTGTGGATGCACCATCACCATAAAATGCTATAATTGGAAGACGATGGGTTCACCAATTGAAGGGTGTGGTATCAACATATCATCAATATTTACGATTTCCAACACCGCAAGGAGAGATGGAGATAAAGGGTGATCAAGAAGATGCTAAGTTTTGTATAATGGCAGAAACAAGAATGAATGAGGAACGGGAGCATCTACAACATAAAAAGAAAAAGGAACGAAGAGTTAGAGAAAAGGAGGAAGAAATGAGTCAATATTTAGAAAAGCATGCAAAAAATAAAACGGTAAATGAAAAAGGAGAGAGTAGTCAGAGTCAAGAAAATCTGGTAGACCAACATCATAAAGGGACGATGTAGCAATTAAAGGGAACCCCAACTCCAATTGGGATTCCAAAACCAGTCTTCGCCCCAGTAGAGGAAACAAAAGTCATAAATATTGGCACTGCAGAATTGCCCAAACAAGTGCGAATTGGGATGTTAATAAAAGCAGATTTGGAACAACAGTTAGTTAAGTTGCTTTGTGAATTTGTAGATGTATTCGCTTGGAGAATGGAAGATATGCCGGGGATCGATCCCAATATCGTACAGCACGAATTAAAAATACGTCCTGATGCAATTCCCTTTCGCCAACGGATACGAAAGGTCGCACCAGAATACCATGAACCAGTAGAAAAAGAATTAACTAAACTTTTAAGTGCAAGATTCATTCGGGAAGTACGATACCCCACATGGATTTCTAATATGGTGATTGTCCCGAAAAAGAACGGTGGAGTAAGAATTTGTATAGATTTTACTAATCTAAACAAAGCGTGTCCAAAAGATAGTTATCCTCTCTTGAACATCGACCAATTAGTAGATGCCGTTGAAGGACATGAAATGTTATCATTTACGGATGGACAATCTGGATACAATCAGATAGCATTAGCAGAAGCAGATCAGGAACACACATCGTTCTTTACTCCACGGGGATTGTACTGTTACACCAGAATGCCATTTGGGTTACGGAATGCAGGAGCAACATATCAACGTTTAGTGGACGCGATATTCAAACCATGGATCGGAAAAACTTTGGAAGTTTATGTGGATGACATTCTAGTAAAAAGTAAATTATCAGATGATCATTTACAGAACTTGGCTGAAATTTTTGGTGCATTACGAAAATATAAAATAAAAATAAATCCAGAGAAATGTATTTTTGGTGTTACTTCAGGGCGATTTTTGGGATATTTGGTTACGAAAGATGGAATACAAGTTGATCCAGCGAAAATACAAGCAATAACAGATATGCCATCACCAAACAGTATAAAAAGTGTACAGAAGTTAAATGGGTGTTTGGCTGCATTGAGTAGATTCATTGCGAGATCATCAGAACGATGCAAGCCATTTTTTGATGTACTTAAGAAGAAAAATAAATTTGAATGGAACGATCGTTGTGAACAAGCATTTCAAAGTATAAAATTACATCTCGCCACGTTGCCAGCATTGCAAAAACCAGAGCCAGAAGAAATATTAACTTTATACATAGCGGCAACAGAAAATGCAATCAGTGGGGTAATGGTGCGAACGAATGAGAAGATTGAAAAACCAATATATTACATCAGCAAGACTCTGAATTCAGCAGAAAGAAACTATACCAAGATTGAACAACTAAGTATTTGCTACTCAGAAGTTACGCACTTATTTTCTTACTCATTATGTTTGTATATTAACAAAAGCACCATTGGAGTCAGTTTTAAAGAATACAGGAAAAGTAGGAAGAATAGCAAAATGGAATGCTCAGCTGGAACAATACAACATTGTTTATGAGATACAAACTGCGCATAAATCTCAAATTCTAGCTGATTTTCTGGCAGATTTTCCAATTGAGGAAGAATATGAAATTCAAGGACTACCAGGGTGTGAAGAAGAAGAGCCATTAGATATTCTGGATTCAAATAGTTCACGACGATGGGAAGTTTTTGTTGATGGGTCGCGAAATAAAGAAGGAGCAGGAATAGGTATCGTGATTACAGCACCGAGGGGAGAACGTATGGTACATTCATTTCGTCTTGAGTTCGAAGAGCATACGAATAACATAGTAGAATATGAAGCAGTGGTCCATGCTCTCAAACTCATTATTGAACTAGGAATAAGTGATGTTAGACTCACAAGTGACTCGCAGCTGGTAATTAGACAGATCAAGTTAAAGTATCAAACGATTGATGAAGATTTGGAAAGGTATAAAAACCTTGTGCAGAATTTAACAAATCGCATTCCAAACATTGTTTTTCGACATTTGTCCCGAGAAAAGAATCGACATGCCGACGCACTTGCGTATGTTTCATCTATGATAAATGATCCAACAGCTAAAGCAGTAAAAATTGGGAGAATATATGAGCCATCCATAAGAGCACAAACATTAAATAATATAGAAGAGGATAGTGCGATGGAAGAAATTGATGACCCAGCAATACGGAATACCCCACTTACATCACAACAAGAAGATGACCAACCAAGTGAACCAGATTGGAGAGTCCCGATACATCAATATTTGCAAAATAAAGTGTTACCAACAGATTCTAAAGAAGCAAGGAAAATTCAACTCAAGTCAAACAGCTACCAACTTTGGGATGGAATTCTTTATCGAAATTCTTTCCTTAGACCGTTATTTCGATGTTTATCTCAAAAAGAAGGATTGCGAATTCTTAAAGAAATACATTATGGAGATGCAGGAAATCACAGCGGAAGACGATCGTTAGCATTAAAAGCCAAAATGCAGGGTTATTACTGGATTTCTATGCTAAAAGATTCGGAAAAAATGGTTTGAATGTGCGAAGAGTGTCAGCGATTTGGTAAGAAAATCAAAGCACCGGCTACAGAATTAAATTCAATACTTAGTCCATGGCCATTTGCAAAATGGGGAGTTGATATAGTTGGACCATTAGTTGAAGGAACAAAGAAAAGAAAATATTTAATTATGGCTACCGATTATTTCACCAAGTGGGTAGAAGCGAAAGCATTAGCACGAATCAGAGACACTGATGTTTTTACATTTCTATTTGAGAATATCATTTGTAGGTTTGGGATTCCAGCAGCAATAGTTTCTGATAATGGAAGACAATTCCAAGGAAAGAATATCGATATGTTATTTGAAACGTATAATATTCAAAAAAAGCATAAGTCTACACCTTTCTACCCATAAAGCAATGGGCAAGCAGAATCCACAAATAAAACAATCGCAACAAATCTGAAGAAAACATTGGATGGATATTATAGTAAGTGGTGCGAACAATTACATAATACATTATGGGCATATAGAACCACAAGAAAAACTTCAAATGGAGAATCACCTTATCTTCTTACTTATGGAACGGAAGCAGTAATACCAACAGAGGTTATTTTACCTACAACCAGAACAGAAGCATGGGAGAAAAATCTTAATTCAGATTTTATGTTACAAAAATTGGATGACTTGGAAGAAAAAAGAGAGGTGACACTCCAGAAGATGGAAAATTATCAAAGGGGATTAGCTCGAGAATACCATAAACGTGTAAAATCACGAAACTTTGTCCAAGGCCAATATGTCCTACGACAAATAACGGAATGCCAAAGGGACAAAAATGCAGGAAAATTCGCACCAACATGGGATGGTCCATACATAATTCAAGCGTCAGCAGGACAAGGATCGTACTACCTCCAGAATATGCGAGGAGAAGTTTTACAGCATCCATGGAATGCACAATACTTAAAGCTTTACTATCCGTGAATAACAATGCAATGTTAACACAAAAGGAAGGTACATAGCCAACTAATTCAGTAATTTCTTTTATAATTTAATCACTCCAGGAACATCGTATCTTGGAAAATACTGTAATTATTAATCAAAATTCCATTAATCCCGGAATTTCATATACTTTGAGCGTTCAAAATTATTCCAGGAACATCATATTCTGGATAGCGTTGCGATTGACGACACAATCATACACAAAAAGTAAACATCCTTAAAGAATTTCACTAACAACGAAATTCTTATAAAGAAGGGGTTCCTAATTATTGGTTTATCAATTTTCAAAGTACAGTTCGGGACCAACCCTGTATCCTACCCCTGGTTCGGGTTTGTTTCGTATGTGTGGGATCTCGAACAACATGATTTGAGGTAAAAAGTACTTCAATTCATGGTACTCAGAAAGTCATATGATAGCCAAAAAGATTACTTAATCAAATTTTCTTGTGCAGGGAACAACATAAAAAATATATCAAAAGGTTACGAAAGAAAATTCTTGAAAGATAGACAAAGTACAAGATGGTAAAGCCAACAATAGATGAAATTATAAAGAACATAATCAAGCATCGGGAAGACTGGATCGCGATGGTGGAGGGGGAACTGCAGGCACAGAAGTGCGTTTACTAAGCACTGAAGGATCGGATTGTGCACGATCTAAAGCAGTATTGAAGGACTTCGCAATTTTCGCTTTAGCATCCTGCCTAACCCAATGAACAAAGTCACGCCCAAAGTTGATTTCTTTTTGAAGCTCTTCGATCTTTTGTTGATCTTTTTCTATTTGAGCAACAAAGCGTGATCTTTGATCTTTTTCTTCATTTAATTCTGTAGTTAATGATACAATTTCTTGTTCACGAGCTGCAATCTTGGAAAGCTCAACAGACAATTGAGCTTGTAAACTCCGAACTTTTATTGCACCAAGAGACACATTATTTTCAGAAGTCTTTAACTCGTTAGTGATGTTTTTCACTGTATCATTCATTGTATTAAGCTCAGTTTCTGCTTGTATTGCTTGATCCTTAACTTCATTAAGTTTTCTCTCCAGTTATGAAAATACAAGAAAATATTAGATAAATTTTATGGTATAAT
The DNA here is from genome assembly GCA_023531435.1 of Papaver californicum. Classification (NCBI taxonomy): domain Eukaryota; kingdom Viridiplantae; phylum Streptophyta; class Magnoliopsida; order Ranunculales; family Papaveraceae; genus Papaver; species Papaver californicum. The sequence goes on along the minus strand of JAJJMC010001957.1, from coordinate 79,752 downwards.
AAGCCAAAAGATCAGGTATACCAAAAATGTACCTCTAACAACAGATTTAAACTCTATTTCTTTCAGAGTAAGCAATTTTACAACTTCTTTGTATTTTTACTCAGCTTTATTACGCCTCCAAGTGGCTAAATCAAAACTATCGTTCAATTGAGTTAGTTTTTCTCTAACCACATTCATCTCTTTGTAGATTTCCTTTGCATGATTATTCAATTGTACCATTCTACGATCGTACCTAAATAAGGTTTCCAAGTTTTCCACTGGACCCAGGATAAAATTTAAATTTTTCATATAGATTAATAAAATAAAATAATAATTGAAGAAGAATGAAAAATAAACCTTGGTTTTGATTCTGAAGATTTTGATTATGAACTTCGATAGTCTGGAGTTGTTCTTGTTGTTGCTGATGTTGGTCATTATGTTGTTGTTGAAGCTGTTGGAGTTGTTGAAGTTGTTGTTGAAGAAGATTATTTTGCTGCTTCAACTCATCATTTGCTTGTTGTAATGTATCGTTTCTTCCCTTCATATTCACTGATTCATTCTTAAACAGTAACCCCAACATGGTGGCCCGAGCCTTATAAAATTTATAACCGCTAAATAAACAATCATTACCATATTGGAGTTGAGCCAAAGCTTGCTGTGGAAATGAATATAATGAACTTTTGGCAACAGTTAAAACTTCAGTGAAGGAAGAAGGAGGATTCACAGGAAATGTTTGCTCAAGAATAGTGTTCTTAGACCACGCATCCTGAGTTTCATCCATAGGGATCGCACTAAGTGAATCCCGAAATCGAGACATGAAACAAGAATCAAATTTAATAATATCAGGATTTGATGAAGTATTCAAAAGTCCCTGAGAAAGAAACCACTTGTAAGCCTCTTCTTCATCACTGATTAAATTAAGACCTTCATCAGTACTGACACTGGCAATTTGATTAGAGAGAGACTTCAGAATAGAAGGATCGGCACTTGGTATTTCAGTGTCAACCTCAACAGTAACAGGAGAAGATCGAACCAAAGTCTCGGTAGGTACGATCGGTTCCGAAGATACTCCAGTAGTGCCCTCGACTTCATTAGGGATCGAAACACTAGGAGCGGTCGTACTAGAAGGAGGAGAAGTTTCTTTTTCAGTACGATCAATATCATTTGATTCTTCAACAAGAGTGGCATTGGTTTTAACATTCACAATTTTTACATCACCGGCCGGATTTACTTCAGCATTATTCTTTTCCAACGTATTTTCTTCTTCAACATGAGTTACTTCATTCACTACATCAACAATATCTTCATCAATAACAACATCATCTCCCTCTTCTTGAGGAAAACCAGAAAAAACTCCTAATGTACCATTATCAGGTACGGGAGTATCAAGCACAAAATCAAAAGGTAATGGAGAAATAATATTATAAAAATCGATTGAAGTACCAGAAGAAGGTGCAACAATGAGATCGGACCGTTCCGATACCACAATTTCAGCTGGGATCGAAGAAACAGGAATAACATCAATAGGATCGGACTGATCTGATGGTAAAGCAACAACATAACTTCCTTCTCCACTGTTTAAATTGGAAGTTATCCCTCCTACAACCTCAGTGGAAAGCACAAGAGATCTGGACTTTTTCTGCTTCTTTTCTGCTGCAAGGATTAATTTCCGTTTTCCTTTACCTTCAACTGCGGGTTCGACCCTTTGTCTACCCTCGACAATCTGAATACTACGCTCAGATGAAGGAAGAGGAACTTCAATATCAAAAGAAGGATCAACCTGAAACCAAAAAAGTTCAAACATTGTAAGAAGATATCAAAGATCGATACAATATATCTAAAAGAATGAAATATGAAATGAAAAATTCGAACCTTGTATTCAAACCTATAATCATCAAAGTTTAATCTCCATGGACAATAATTCGGGAAACAGTTTCGAAGATGTTGAATTTCATTATGGGGGATGTCACCATATACCCAAGGTCCTTCAATCAAAATAGGGGTACGATACCATCTGTAATCGTGTTCCCGACGGATTCTTTCATTAGAAGGAAAATCGACTTTGGTATATGGAGCTATTTTAATTCTAGGGTCATCAACTTCTCGAACTAAGGGAAACCCTTTGGAACATTTGCGAACTGGGCTAACACTCCATTTAACAAAACTTTTAACAGTGATGCCATCACCATAAGTATTCTGGAAATTCTCAGGTGTATAATGAATACATTCTGAAGGATCGGGAACTTAGCAAGTAAGACGGGTGCGACCCTCACTGCGAAGAATGCATTCATCAAGAATTCGCCACCAATTACCATTATACTGTGTGATGGATCGGGGTTGAGTATGGGGAGCCCTATTGCGAGTAGCAAGAACTATGAACTGGAAGGGATTATTCTTTTCATACAAAGGGAGACGAAGGCCAGCCTCTAAAGCACCAGCAGAAATTAACAATCTGTGATGGCTATATTGAAAATTTCTCATTGAATCATAGGTCAGCATATCAGAATTATTATCTAAGAAGGAAACTTTAAATCCTTGAAGATTATGTTTTCTCTTGAATTCTTCGATATCCATGGACCGATAGCTATAAGTAGATAATGCCCGTTTACTCTTGGGGGCAGGATTAGGAATATCAGGAGTGGAATTACGTACAGTGTGAAGTGCAGCAGGGGTGGAATACCAGGGGATGAATCATGACGAGAGACGGCGTATCTCGAAGTAGTAGACCTACTCGATCTTCTGCTCTCACCTTGATTACCACTAGCATCAGATTTTCTATGAGGCATAAACTGCGCGTCTTTCCTTCCCTGCGAGTCATGGTGTAAAATCTGAAGGAAAAGAAGCATAAGAAAGAGAAAGTTAACATGAGAAGAAATTATCTAGAAATAATTACAGTGTAAAAGATAACCATCATTTCAATCATGGAAAGAAAACATAAGTCAAGAAAAAAATTACTTACATGAAGAAAAGAAGTGAACAATAGTCGGATCAAAGTAAAGAAGAAATCAATTGATGAGAAAAGAACTCCTGAGTAGTGGGGAAATTTGAAAAGTTTAAGGAAGACAAAGTGCAATAACTATGAGAAGACAGTAAAAAGTTGCAGGGTTTTTAAAGGAGAGAATTGAAACCGCCAGAAAATGGGAAAAGGAAATAATCGATAAAGATTTGATTCTATCGAAAAAAGTGTAGCTGACACAATCATATGTATAGAAACAATAAATGCAGAGCCGGAAAAATCAGTAACGTGCTAATACAATTAATGCCAGCGGAAAACTCGGATAACGTGCGAGAAATAAACTGAAAAAAGTTAAAATGATAAGTCCTTCTCTATTTTTCAAAATCTTGGATCGACCGCTAGATGATTTTATAAAAAAGAGAAGAAGGGGACAAATTATTAGTAAATAAAAGAAGCATGACACGTGGAAGAAGATCGAGATAGGAAGCAACCAAATTAAAAAGAGCGAGAATCACACAATCAATATTAAGGATATCAAATATCGAAAAGACACGAAACATCTGAACAATGAATTGCATGAAGGACACATATGATCGAGAAAGTTGGATTACATCGAATAAAACAAACAACATTAAATGATGGCAGATCGAGAAAGTAAAAATAATGATTACTCTATTATTTTGATAATCGAGAAAGTAAAAGTAATAATTACTCGAATTATTTTAATAATCGAGATAACAGAAGTCTATAAAGATAGGAAAACACGTGTTGAACATGTAAAGCATCGAACCAAGAAGCAATTAAGAGTGATCTGTCAACTAATGATCGCACTAGATAAAAGAGGAAATACAAGAACGATGGGTACATCGAAATAAAATGGATCGAACCAAAGAAGAGGCAATCCAAGAATGACGACAAGACTGGATAAAATGACACGAGAGCATCGACCCAAAGAAGAATCGATCAAGGAACGATGACCAGACTGGAGAAAATGACACGTTGCACAAAGAGGGACCCAGTAAATAAATCTATAAATAGAAGAAGCCAGACAACAAAGAGAAGGTCGGAAAAAAGAGGAAGAAAACCTTAGAAAGAAAGAGAAGAAATTTCTAGGTATGAATCTAGGAGAAATAATTATATTAAGTAAGGATTTTTGTACTTAATTGAAGAATGTAAAGATCATAGACCGAAAGTGTTAAATTTGGGTGATCATATGTATCGTACAGAAATGATTTTATAAAATCAATACAAAAATGTTTGGCTGTTACTCGATTTCAACCTTTAATTGATATGTGAGAATTTAATTGGTTGTTTTAGTCGAATTTTTTTTTAGTATAAACACTAATTATACCAAAATTCCGTAACCAGATTCCAGAGTCATGAGCTTTCATTGGCTCAACTCAAATGTTTTATTTTGTCAATGAATACCATACCAATGCTCTAATAATGTGGCCGGTGACTTTTGCAGCTTACCGCGTTTTTGTTTTCCTGTATAATGAAATCAAATCAAGGTATTTCATTCTGATGTTGGAAAAGACTGGGTCACTATAAAAGGTTATTAGGTGGAAGAATATATGTCAGTATTAAGTTGTTTTAATCACATGGGCCGTTTTGGATCAGAATTGCAATTTCGACAAGGCTTCTCTGATAGCGGGAAATTTTTAAAAGCATGAGCCAGATCTTGAGGGATTGATACAAGGATTACCAGGCTCCACTCAACTTAAAACAAATTTCTCTCATGGCATCCAAACAAATCATAGATTCATAATAAATAAACTAAAAAATACGGGTAAAATCAAATACCGAAAAAAAAAGTGATAAAGAAGAGATTACGCGTAAGAAGATTGATTGCGTGAGCTGTAACTTTCATTTCATTTCATTTTGTCAAAGAATACCAATGCAATGCTACTACATGAAGGTCGTTGTTAATCAGATGACTCAACTACACATAACAATTACAAGTTGTATTAGCCCCAAAATTGGGCAATCTCAGAATACTCTGTTGACTGTCATATCATAACTTTTAGATGACAGATACCCAGATGTCGCTTCATTTGTTATTCAGTCTGCTGTGATTGACAGTACAAATTTTCTGCTAATTTTTTTATAAACAATAAACCGCTTAGAATTATTTGAATATTATTTTTTACCAAAACAAGTTCAGTAAAATGTTGGATGATAAATCCACTTCTAAACTCTGAGATTTTAGTGTAGTCTAATCCGGCCATTTGAAGTTTTTCTCCGGCATGAAACTACTGGGAAAAATCAACCAGTAATCCATTATGATCAATAGTCGTTTTCAGAATTCTAAAGTCAAAAGAAGAACTTAATTATCAAACTTTAAATTTTATTCTACTACCCAAACCCCACATTCACAGAATTGATAGAAAGAGAAGTTCATCAGTAGTACAGAATACTGTAGTATACAAAAAAAAAAATATTAATAATAAATCCAAATTTTCCATTAAATATTACTATATTTCCCCTCAAATTACAAAAAACCCCAAAGTAAAAAGAAAAACAGCACATAATTAAAATTTCATTCTAATACTACTGCTCCTAATAATAATAATAGTAGTAATAATAATTACTTCAAAAATTCCAATATTTCTGTGATAATAATAATAATAATCATAAGTTAATAATAATGATAATAATAATAATGATAAAAAGTTAGGTTTAGATCCATTATACGATCATCAGCTTGATCAGATATTTAGATTTAGATTTAATCTTCAAAACCAGTTTTCTCCCAAATAGCATTTCTAACTCTACTCAAATCTCTACCTTTAAGAGTTCTTCCAATTCCTTCGTGAACAGAAAATGATGCAGCACAAACTCTAGTTCTTGCAAACTGTTTTGCTAAAAACTCATGAGGAGGTATTCTCTTATTACCACAACCTTCATCATCATCGTCAGATTCATCATCATCATATACTTGTTCCCTCCTCTGTTCTTGTCTTAATATCTTTGCCCAATCCGGTACATTCACTGGTAACGATCCAGTTGTTGCAGTCGTACTCAAACGATGATGATCGGTAGTTATTTTCGATGATTTTGTACTACGAATCGGCTTCTTATGCTGATGATCAGATGAAATATGATGATGATGATGGTTCGATGAACTCCAGATATCCGATTCATCGAATTCAAACATAGTCGCCATTGATACAGATTTGAATCCCTTTTGATCGAATCAAACAGTTTCTTTTCTTTTTCTCTCTTTAGAAATTGAAACTCTTTTTTTTTCTACTGGTTTTGATTTGGTTGTGGTTCTTCATTTTTGCCCTGTTCTTGTTCTGCTTTTATAAAGACGGCAATGGATAAGGTTTCAACCATTTTCTTGGACTATTACAATAATACCCTTGTATTATTTAATGATTTCTGTATCGATATTTATTTTATATTCCTTTTCAAGTTACGACATTATTACTATTTTTGTCCTCTTTGATTTCGAGGGAATTTTGACTACATTTCGGCGTAGCTTCTTTGATTATACACCTTAAATCTTTAGGGTAAGAGGTCGGGTGGATTTGGGAGAGTCCTAGAACCATACACGTAACACAAAACACTAAAACCCTACCAAACAGTACTACCGGATAGTTGGCAAATTATTTTACACCAAACAGACCCAAGCAAAAACGGACCACACACAGTTTAGAGGTCGGCTTACTGTTCAAATGTCCAATCGATTTGGTTTTTTGTCGCTTTAAACCACAATGCAGTTAGCTGGTGGAATCACTTTTAATATGATATGATCGTTTCGAAAGATCAGATGCTTGATATGTAAACGTAAACACAGGTTAAAATTCATCAAGAGAAAACTAGTTAACTTTAACTATGCCATTTCAATAGTTACCATAGATTATGCTTCAAAAAAAAGAAAAAATAAGTTACCATAGCTTGGACGATCTAGCATTGGTGTAGCAACAACTAGGTAAATAGTTTGTGTGTAATTTTCGATTGTTAATAAAAAAAAAAGGAAATACAACCTCTTCTTTTTTCTTTAACAGATAAAGTAGGTATTAAAACCTAAAGTTATAAAACACCATAAATTAAAAACAACATAGCCAACTACAAACTACTTTCAAACATGACCAAATAATAAATCTTTAGCAATAAAATCTCAGTTAACAGAATTATGTATACGAGAATCCAGGGTAACCAGTAACAGTAGTAGTAACTGCCGATACACGGGAGAGACTACTTGTAGTAGTAACAGTAGCATCCGCTTACGTATGGGAGAGTTTTGATCGTTGAAGCATGATCCACAACCCTAGAACAAATTTTAATATTTTTTTTGAAGAACATATACTTCCAAGGATAGCTTATCGGAATCTTTGTTGGTCGGAATACTTAGAACACGCCAGAAAGACTGTCGATTCTGTTGTACCTAGGGGTATTCATGGCCGGTTTCGGTTCGGTTTTGTGCCAAACCAAAACCGAAACCGACAAGGTCGGTTTTCCAATTATTTTTCCATAACCGTTCCGTTTACCGCCAGTTCGGTTTTACTCGGTTTTCTCTCGGTTTCGGTTTTTCCCAACGGGTTTCGTTTAACCGTTTGGAAAACTAAAATTCAAAAAATTCAAAAAAAATTTCAAAAAAATCATTTTTTTTAAAAAAAAGTGGATTCTTCGATATCTAGAAGAAAATTCTTCCATAACTAGAATAGAACTAGAGTTAGAAAGTTATGGTGGGATTATATATCAAGGGTAATGAAGGCTTCAGATTAGATCTATCAAAAACTAGATCAAGGATCTTAAATAGTCTGTTTTCCATGGTATAACGGTTCGGTTTTTGGCTAAACCGAAACCGTGACTACCGGTTTCCATACTTTTTTTCCATAAACGTTCCATTAGTAAACGGTTCGGTTCGGTTTTGACAAATTCGGTTCGGTTTTGGCGGGTTTCCACCGGAAACCCGTTACCATGTACAACCCTAGTTGTACCTGTCGGAAAAGTTCATCACCAGACTTGGGGGAACAGATAGTGGCCCAAACATAAGAAAACCATTAAAGAAAAATTTACCAAACCCAAATGAGAAAGCAACATAGCAGACTTGATAATCATAAGACTAAATCTAACTGCCGAATAAAAATATGATCTAATTAAAACTAATTCAAAGATAAACCATAAGAGAGGGTTAAAAATACATCTGTGTCTGTCGATCGAAATTGATCTAAACACAGTAGCCAAAGATGCTCTTGATGCTACGATTTGTTTATAGATCTGTGCTGAAAATGGTGATATGCTTTGATCTCTTTTCTTCATCAGATTCGAAAGCATACTTGCACTCACAATCCAAGCTCCAAACAAACCAATCAAAAAATGCACGAAAGCAACAACGTAGGCTAAAACATCATGGATATAAATTAAAACATAACTTAAATGGAAATTAGTGTTAAAGACTAAGAGCAGAGGAGGCTGATAATCAACATGGTAACAAGGATGCTCAGATCTTCTCCAAAGGAGCTGATCTGAGCAGGAGGCGACGAAAGAGAAAGGAAACACAACCATTACATGGTATTATAATTACCAATTAAGCAATTAAGCTATAACCACATCTCAATTAAATATGATATAATTGACTGGTATGAGGTGAAAAGTGTCCTCTCTGGAGGACAATGACATTACAAGCGTTTTTGTCTCTAAAATCAAATCTTCACTCGTCTTCTTTCATCCTCCAAACACTCAGGTATTTATCTTTTTCCAGATTACCCATATTATTGCATAAGGGAGAAGAGAACATGTTAGTATGTGATGGTGTTCGATAATAGTTCTAAAACTAGCTGGTTGTATTTTTCTGTCCTTGGTTGCTTTTTTTTTTTTCGTCCTTGCTGGTTGGTGATGTAATTTTGAAAGTGGTAAATAAGGTGATCGTTTCTCGAACTTGTAAAGGTAATGATCTTAGAAAATAATGATTTAAATTAACTCTAGAAAATTCCAGGAGTGTGAAAAAGACTAAATAACCTAAAGATGATTTTCGAATAATTTTAAAAGGACCAGGAATCAGGAATCAGGTAATTCTAACAACCTATGTGATTAATCAGATAATTCTTTTTAAATTAATTGAAGCGCAAGTAATTGCCAAAATTGGTTTCGTTATGCTACCAAACAGAGGTAAATCACAAGCATGGACTATCAAAATTAATTAACCAAGCATAATCCATCAAGCAAAAGCACAACTGTTGAAAGAAAACCGTTTTCACTATTTAAAACTATGCAATTCTAATAACAAAAGAATTATAAATAATTATTAGAAAATAATTAAATCACATAAAATTGAGAAAAGTACCTTATCCCTCATCCCAGTAAATAGACTTAGCTCATGGTGGAGAAAACTTGCTCAAAAGACCTTTTCATTGCTCAAAAAGTTGATTACAAGGTTAAAGAATAGTGCAACAGCTGAACAGATTCGTTTATAAATGTTGAAGAACAGGGTTCAACCGTTACAGAAGTGTTTCTAAGCAATAAATGGTTGAAAGAATAGGCAACAGGAGAAGTTTGAATCAGCAACAGATATAAATGTTGCTGAGTCGTCTTCTCCGATGGTGGCTGATGAAGAACACGCCGGCCGGACCAGCAGCAGGTGACCGGCGGCGACCGGAAGTGGCCGGAATTGCTCTGATTTCTTCTCTAGGTTTTCGTCCTCCTTTTTCTTGGCTTCTCTTGGTTTATATAGGTAGTAGAAACCCTAGAGAGAGTTCTAAACCTAATAGAACTCTCTAAAACAACCCACAAATCTCAATCTTAATCGAATCATGATTCCGGCCAAATACATGATTTCCGAGCTGATTTCACGGGATCTTTTGATGTTTATGACTTGCGTGAGATAACTATTAACATTTGGAACAATCTAGAAGCAAAAGAAACTTGTTTCTCACGTGAATTCAAAGTGTGCAGTTGATTCAGTTGAATCCCGATGAGTTGGATCGGCCGATCCTGGGTTGACTCACCTGGTTCGCTGGGTTGACTCGCCTTGTTGACCCGCTGGGTTGACCCGATCCAGCTCAGCCCGATCCAAGGGTGCCCCAATCCAAAGTGTGGGTGCCTTGATCCATTTTCCCAGGTGCCTTTAACACTTTTTGAGCCAATTTTTCCACAAATCTTTATTCTTCTAATGTACCTACAAAAGCATAAAAACACGTAATAGACACAAAATCGAATACTAACTCACTAGAAATTAAGGTACAATTTAGACACTAAAATGTGTCTATCAGTTGGTGAAATATAATCAATGTAGTTTCCGCTCATCTTTCGAGAAATGGATATCGTTATTATATGTTATTGCTTGATGTTTATTCACATTATACTTGGATATTTCCTTTAATTCAAAAAATCAGATGCTCTTCCTATCTTCATACAATTCAAAAAGCAAATAGAATATCTTACTGACTATAAGATAAGTCTTTCAGTCTGAGAATGGTGGAGAGTATAAAAAGTTTATCACCTTCCTTAATCAATCTGGTGTGGTTCACAGATTCTCTTGTCCACACACATCACCACATAATGAACTTGCAGAGCACATGATTCAACACATAAATGATTACGATCTTTCCTTGTCATTTCATGCTTCAATGCCAAAGACTTTCTGGTCTAAGGTTTTCTCAACAACGTGTATCTGATGAAAGCTCAAAATTTTTTGAGATACATTTTACTGTGTTTGCTACTTTTCATGTAAACAATCTAAATGAAAGATCAGGGTGGGTTCGGTCCTGTATTTCGATGATTTTTAGTGGTGAATGCTAACCAGACGGTGAACTTTGAAATTGTTGAAGTTGTACTTGTTGATGTTCTTAGTGTTTCAAGTTAAAACTTAGTATGGATCTTGAGTTTTTCCTATTTTGAATAAATACTTGTTTTTCTTTTAAAAATATTAGTGGTATTTCATTATATTTATGCATAACTTAACAAATGTATTGTGAAAAATATTTGCTATATATATTATAGGTATACAATTTTTTACTAAGATTTCTCCAAAATTTTACCGAAAATCTCCCCAAGATAAAGTTGTCTCAGTATCTCGGTCCCGAACAATACGATACCGAAATCTGAAATTAACTACCTTGATCCTGACTTCCCTAGTGGTGACTAGCGATCCACAGTGTAACTCATTTGGATCAGATAAACCATCAGAATCCAAGTTTGAACCGTCCAAAGCTCAGCCCGAATACTATTAGAAGACGCAATCCACGTGTAGAAAAGAATACAAAATAGAAATATTATAATATTGGTGTACATGGCAACAAAAATGAGAGAGTCCCCTAAATCCGCTAGCCTCTGATTGGTAGAGAACTGGACGAGGATAGAATAGTAATAAACACATAAAAACAAACTCTTTTTTTCATTCTGGATTTAACTTTGTCGTGACATGTATTCACCTGGTTCTAGAAATCAGAGTGGTGAACAGTGGTCCCTGTTTACGCGATCGAGATGATGCCATATGTATACATTCGTGAATCTCTTACACGTGTTTGATGTATATGATACGGAGCATGACTGGCACGTGAAGTAGGGCCCTCGCTCGGATCTAGTGAACTGTGAGAAAAACTCTATGGACAGCTGTTATTATTATCATAAGTCTGCTTCTGTTTCTATCAGATGCGATGCGACAACCAAAATGTTCACAGCCTTCTTTCAAGTCTCATTCATGGAAGAGATTATCAAGTCTTGTTACTCATAATTACGGATTTTGCTAATGCTCAATCGTCTTAGTAAAGTTTTAGTAATTCATAGCACACCCTCAAATAAATTAATCCATCACACCTGCAGTCTAGATTAAATTATATTTCTAAAATAAATCTTTTTTTGGATTTTTTTTTGTAATTTTCAAATAACTTTACATACAATTGTGTTAAAAGACTGTTTGGATATAAAAAGTAGAAGCTAATTTCTGAAATTAAAAGTAACAAAAGATAAGTTCACAAAAAATACTTTCTAGGATTTATTCGTGAATTGTAATCTCTAATTTTTAACTTGATTAAATTGTAAAATAATATTTGAAATGGTATCCAAACATTTTCTAAACTATAAATATTGTTATTCATACTAAATCTTTACAAAATACACGTGTTCAGCTGTGACTTTTTAAATTAGCGGATGATTTCCAAATGTTTTATGTGAGACTAATTTTTATGGATTCCTAGTCCAATGAGATTTATTTAGGAAAAGGCTAAACGTGGATCAATTTTTATAGTCCAAATATGGACCAAAATCCAGTCATCCAAAACCCTTTTAAAGATCCTACTCAAATCTTAAACGTCCATTTTCTATTGATTTTAGTGGTGAAAGGGGTAGATATGTTTTTAGACCATCCCCTTGGTCCACTCATAGACGGACCGATTTACTTACATAACTATCAAAAGCATAACAGTGATCAATCATAATTCTCTGGCACATTTTAAAACGTATATGCTTGTTCATGGGAGGAGGTAAAATAAAGCAGACAAGTAAAATGGAGGGGAACATAAACACCGCCATAAGTAAGTGCGATAATTCACTGCCCCATGTGGGTTTCATAAGTAAGTCCGGAAATCAATCTCCAAAAGGAGTTTAAACATGTATAATTAGTGGTTAAGGTGATGATAAGTAAGATAAAATTCCATGCAAAGCAAATATTGCAATTTTATACTTATATTGCACAAATTATGAGTCATTTGTGAATGTTTCTAAGAAATATTTTTTTTTTGTTAATTTATTTATAATGACAACCGTTATATTCGAAGTAATTGGTATCTGTTAGATAATATAGTTTATAATGACAACCGTTAATTTACTGATTCTTTCACTTTTTTCATAAATTACATAAAATCTTATTATAATCTACGGCAAATTGAGCATTTTTGGATCAACTCATTTTTGTATAGATATTGATTAAGACTCTGGTTAAGAATTGAAACCACCATTATTTTAATGATAAACTTCAATAATGTAGATCATATTTTAATGATTTTGCTAATAAATGAGATATAAAGTATTATGCTATGATCTATCCATTAGTAGAAATTATAAAAAGAGTTTCCACAATTGTAATCATACACACACATGCATTTTAATTATTATTAGAAAACACACAGTAAAGCATATGGTTCAGGTATTCATCCGTCCTAGGTGACAGATGATATTTATAAATATTAGAATGCAGATGAATTTCGAACTATAGTCGTTCATTATGTACTAAAAAATTAGGAGTAGATAAATTTTAAAATGCAGTTATTTTGTACGTACTTCCCCAGTGGGAACGTCGTTCATTATGGGAAGTGTCTGCTAAAACGTAATCATCTTGATTACTGTTTCGAGTATTTTTCAAGATTTCTAGGTAAAGAGAAGCCAAAGAGCTTACATAAGCAACAACTCCCCATCACACATGAAAATGAACCTACAATGATAAGTGTAACAAGTAACAACAACAACACTAGTTACTTGTTAAATTACACCTTGGGCCAATTTCTTCTTACTCTAAGCTTTTCAAATGATGACACGTTTAAACTTTACTTAGTCATTCTTATACTAGCAATAGACAATTACCAAATTTATGGGTTTCTCTATTTATACTGGAATATATACCTAATTACGTACATGGATAAGTTTCTTAATATCTTTAGATGAAGAGGTAACCATAAATGGCCAATAATAGGTAAATGTTAGACAAAACAAAACAAAACAAAACAAATGTGTATCTTTCATCGGCGATAGTGATTGAAGAAGAACTTCTATAATGGAGTTACAATGTATTTTTCAACCTATCTTGACAAATTACAAAGTACTGATTTTTTGGAAAGAAACCATTGAAGCTTATCCTGTCATGATCTTATCATCATCTTATCTTTTACACTGAATGTACTACTGCTAGTACTAACTAAGTAGTAAGTACTAACCACTCTTGATGAAGTCGATCATCATAAAAAAAGAAGGTGTAGGGTCCAATTTTGATTATGTGTCATCTTCTTATAATATGTACTGATTTTATTGGTATGATAACTTAAGTTTATGGGCAATCCAAAAACCAGGAGGAAGTTTATCTAGTTGAGAATGGGTTAAGAGTTTTTTTGTATATTGAATGGTGGTGCACCCCCCATGCAGAAATATACAAATACTATGAACTGAACAAAAACCAGATAGATAACTACTGTTATCAGATTTTGATCTTGATTCAACTACTGTTATCAGATGAGATAAGACTATTATCAGTAAAAACTAACAACCAGAGTTGACGTTTTTGACAAAGTGAAATATATAATAATGCATGCACGTATGGTATTATTGAATGTTCAGTGAGAAAATCAGACTGATGATAGACTGTTTTTAATGTAGAAAATGGGAAAGAAAAAATATGTAAAAAAGAGGTCCTACCGGGAGTCGAACCCAGGTCGCAGGATTCAAAGTCCTGAGTGCTAACCACTACACCATAGAACCAGATTGTTGTTCCATTTCTCTAACTAAATTTTAGATATGTCTTTACTGTATATATTAGACTTCAGGCCCTCGTATTACTGTGTGTGGGCGCGCTGGGGTAGGGATCGGGGGCATAGGCTTGGCGTAAGGCGAAGTATGCGTGTGTCAACAAACATCCGTTCAGGGAAGCCATCGGTCATGACCTATGTTGGCTCTGTTTCTGTTCAAAGACATATTGGGTACACTACCTCACACATGGAACAGATCTCATGAATGTACATACGGCATGTTGATCATGGTATCTATTTTTGAAAGGGATAATTGGAAAAATGCCCCAAAAATACATGCCCCGTTGGGAAAATACCCTGCAAAATTAAAATTATGAGAAAATGCCCCGCCGTCACATTTTCCATCCATAAGGTGTTAAGTGGTCAAACTAGACACACATGTGAGTCTTTTGACAAAATTACCCTTTATTCCTGATTTCGACACGTGGCAGCCTCCATGAATGAACGGTGTTAATTAAAGTTGTATAAATATATCCACATCTTTTGTAAAAATACCTAACATGTCCTCTAATTTCACAGGTTTTTGACACGTGGCAGTTTGATTGAAGAATTTGACACGTGGCAGTTTAACACCGATATTTCGCCACGTGACAGCTTGACACGTGGCAGTTTCACATTGCACAAAATCACGATTTTGACACGAAAAATGGAAGGGTAGCTGGCTTCATGACTTCCATTGCAAATCTCTCTTGCAACTTTTTTAATGACTCCAATTTTAATCTACTCCGAAGTGCTGCTACCCAGGAAGACTGACTTTTTATTACAGGTTATGGGAGCTCTGGTAATGTTCCTCAGATTATTATTGAGAACAACTTAACTATCTAATATTGTGTTTTATTGTACATATAAAGATACAAAATTTACAGAAGTCAATATATGTAAAATGAAATACAGAAACAGTTGTTATCGACCAGAAGCCTGATTATGAGTAGTGTTCAAACATTTCTATTATTCTAGTTTTCGACTGTACAATCTCTTCAAGTACATTTTTGAACATAAAAACGGTACTTGCAAGAACAAACACACAACTGTGATGTCGTCCATTTTTGAAGAAGGGTAATCATGTTTCCATGCTGCACTGGCTGCTTTAACAACGGCTTTTGCAGCTACTTCCTTGTTCTCAATGGACCATAAAATCGATGCAACTTCCTCATTAGTAAGGACATCCCACACCTACAAAGAAATTTTTGACATAACCACAGGCCGCAGTTAGTTCACCAAAAAGGAAAGAAAATCAAGATGCAATAGTTAGTTGAATTCAACAGTTAAAATGAACTCTAACTTACTCCATCGGTTGCAAGAACACCATAGTCTGCAATGATACCTCGAATCCATCCTGTGAAACCAAACCAATGTCAGGCTTTCCATATAGAAGATGAATGTTTGTTTTTGTGAACAAGATTGAAGGAGCGAACTGGACTTTATAGCATGCTCCAACATAGCTAGATTCACTTACCAGAGCCATATCTCCATGATCTTGCTTTGCGACTCTGCAATCCAGTGAGTAACAAACCAAATGACATAAGTAATGCAAACATCCCATTTGAAAATCTCCATGACGGACTAAACTCTGGTAGGTTTGGATTTTCTCTTTTTGGTACGCGAAATTCATCGATAATCCCCTACACAACAAAAATACACATCACTAC
>JAJJMC010001957.1:16641-33706 GCA_023531435.1 Papaver californicum | reverse complement strand
CCCTTTTAACCTCTCTGTCGATCTCTTATTTATAATAGAACACCAACACAACTACAAATCTCTTCCAAATTTCCCATTCAAAGAGAATTATTCTCGGCATATCATAATCAAATATTTTTCTTCCCTTTCGCTGATTTTGTTTCTTACAACTCGATTTTTCTGTTCATTCTTTGTGATACGACAATATCAATGATTTGTGTTGTTGTTATGCGAAAACAATATTTAGTTAAAATAAGAAGCTTTTCTCCCTGATTTGGCAAGAGCTGAGATCTTGTTGTGATTTGGAAGTTCCCCATATTTGTAAAACTCCTCTTTATTAGGTAAGATAATATTCGTGTATTAACGTTGGAGATAACCCAAAATCCAGTCACACAAATCTTCACAAATTGGAGCAAAATATTTTCCTGCCAAAACATTTTTTTTTTAAATGTATAAGAAGGTGGGTGCCTTAAACAATCTATGGGTTCCTTTATAAATTTTGGGAGGGTGCCCTTATCCAAAATAAGGGTTCCTTTAGTAATTTTTCATGGGGGTCCAAGCATCACTTTCGAGCCAATTTTTCCACAAAAGTTTATTTCCCCAACAAACACCTACGAAGACATAAAAACTATAATAAGTATAAAATTGAGTACCAATAATACATATAATTGAGATCAAATCAGACACAAAAATGTGTCCATCACTGCTCTTGTGACCATTGTATTTAGTGGAGTGGTCGAACATGGGTGTTTTTCCATCTGCCAATCTTGTGACCATTGTAATGTTGAGTGGTCGAACAGGGGTACTTTTCCCTCTGCCACTCTTGTGACCATTGTATTTGATTAAATGGTCGAACATGGGCGCTTTGCCTGTTGCCGCTCTTGTGACCATTTGTGTTTAGTTGCTAAAGATAATGAATAAAACAAAAGCTCTCTCTTTTGTCAAAGTCGTGATTTCAAAACGTGTTTTCTCTTACAGTATCGTCCATGCATGAAAACTTTTTAACCACTTGCCATTTATAAGAGTCTTAATCTTGGATCCGTCCATCCGCTTTAGGTGGTAATATCCGCTCTCCGCAGTCTTTTGGATTATGAAGGGTCCTTCCCAATTAGCTGCAAACTTCTCGGCGCTCGCGTTCCGATGTACATGTGATACAATTTTGAGTACTAAGTCGTCGATTTTAAAAATTCTTTCTCTGACTTTCTGTTTGTAGTGATTAGCGACGCATTTCATATATGTATCAACAAAACGTTCGGCGCGAGCTCTCCTTTCCTATATGGTGTTTAGGTTGGCGAAGCGGCTGACCTCGTCTGGCGTGGTATGGCTTGCCATGGCGACTCTTGTTGAAGGGATGACAATCTCTGCTGGTAGAATGGCTTTCTCTCCATAGACCAAAAAATAGGTGACGCTCCCGTTGAGCTGTGGTTATTATATGCCCATAATGCTAGTGGTAACTACTCGTACCATTCCCTGTGAAGGTCGTGCAAAGTCCTACTCAAGATCATCAGCAATGTTTTTTGGTAGCTTCCACCTGACCATTTCCCTGACGATAATATGGGGTGGATGTGTGTAACCTGGTGGTGTATTGATAAAGTAGGTTATAGACATCCTTGTTGACAAACGACTTGGCATTATCATCTCTGATAATCATTGGAGCCCCGAACCTGCATATTACATACTTTTTGATAAACGCGGTGATTGTTTCTCCTACATAATCTTTCAAAAGAATCGCCTCCACCCATTTTGAATTATACTCGATCACGGTGATAACATATTTGTGCTGCTGGAAGAATTTGGGTTTATCAGCCCGATTGAGTCTAGACCCGAGCCATGGAATGGCCAGGACATGACCATACTATGTAACTGAGAGTAGGGTGCATGAATCAGGGGACCGTGGGTCTGACAAATTAGGCATCTCCTTACGTGCATTGTTGTGTCGTTCTCCATAGTTGGTCAGTATAAGCCACTTTCATAGATTTCTAAGAATAGCTTGTGCATTCCTTGGTGCTCCGTGTTATGTGACTTAGTCATGACTTTTATCGCCTCTTCTTTTAATAGACATCTCATGATCGCGTTGTTGTAACTTCTTCTATACATAATCCCTTCATTCATAAAAAAACCTATTAGACTTCTTCTGCATTTTGAGTGCTGCTTGTCTGCCTTCGGGTGGTTTACCATGCTGGATATAGTCTATATATGGTTGCCTCCAATCGTCATCCTCCACCATGCATACTTCTGCCGGTTGCGGTGGAGCTTGGTAATCTCTAAAACTGTCTTGGATAGATGTTGCTTGGGCCGGTGATGCGTGTCGTAAGTGCAACAAATTACTCAAGATATTTCTGACTAATTAACTAGTAATATAGCGATATTAAGGATCGTTCCCACAGAGAGATGTGTAAGTGATAGGTAATTTGGATCAATAAAACAAGAATAAATACTAAAGAAGGGGGTGGTTGTTTAATTACTAAGAATATAATAAAAAGACAATAAGAATAAATAGATAATTAGGGAGTCCTTCGCCGTTACCAAATGTTGACTCGAGTAGTATGCTTATCCGTCTTTCGTTAGAATCATTCATCACCAATCGTATAATAGAAGCTAGATCAGTGTTATCCCCAAAACTCCTTTTATCACTGGATACGGAAGTTTTCGACTACCAGATTTTATTCGTCTGAACCACCAAGTAGTATATCACTCAAGCTGTAACCCAATCGAATGCTTTATGCTTTATGAATTTAGATTGATCCCAGTAGTTAAACTCTTAGATCAAGGTCCACTTGTGGGTATTTTCTTCACTCACAATTGCTCCACAGAATCCCTCTGCAAGGTCTCGCGATTTCTACTTGTGTACGAGTCGATGGAAGATTACTTATCTCATAACTCTATACTAGCATTAAACTGATCAATAGATTAATCCAATTGTACACTTGAACAATATAGAAACCAATAATAAATTTTAGGTTTAATGAAAACAAACGATAATGATTAAAACTCTAAATAAAATTATATTACTAATAAAGCTTCACGCGTAGAACATTGAATTCATCCTTAATCAACAAAAGAATTAGCTACTCATATTACAAAGAAGAATTGTTCCCCCCTAAAGGGGTAAACCCTAGGTTTAAGATATATAAGGTGTGATATGAGAGGTAGAGTATAAGATAACTTAAAGATAAGATGTAGAATATATCTTGTTTGAGCCTTAGATGTCTTCTTTTATAGTCTTCGATGCTTGGCCCTCAAGCATCCTCTCTTTTTATGGTTTAAAATCCTTCCGGGACCATGTTTCCTTGTTTTAGATGCCCAAACGCGTGCCAAACTACCCTAGTTACAATTGGTTTTAATCCAAGAAAACCAACCGAAATTCTGACACCAATATCTCTCCAAAATCCCCAGAGCTAGATTCGAGTCCAATAATTCCAACCATAATTACTCCTGGACACATTTTTGTATTTAACCGTTTTGTTCATAACTCCCTCATAGATGTCCGATTGACCTCATTATTTTTGGGTTGGTTTCGTATTTCAATTCTCTACAAGATGGCAATGAAAAAATCTTCATAGCTCTTCAAATAAATTTACGGTTGGCTTTGATAGTCTAAATCCAACTAAAAATTTTCCTGGAATTTCTTGCTCAAAATTAACTTCTTTTATGGTTGGCTTTTGGGATACTTTTCCAACCGTAAATCTTCCTGGAACTTTTGTTTCAAAGTTGTGTTTCCATTCTTTAGCCTCTCTTTTTCATGCTGAAATGAACTCCTTTCCTCTTCTTATCTCTTTTTAACATTATTTTCATTGTTTTCAGATGATTCACCTAATATGAGACATAAGATAAAAAACAAACGTAATAAAAGGTAATATGCAATAATTATAGCAGATACAAGTATGGAATTTACACTAGAAATATGTGAATTATGCACTTATCAAATTCCCCCACAATTAACTTTTGCTAATCCTCGAGAAAACTAATCTAAACTAAACTAAACTAAAATACAACAACTATATTTGGTCAAGGACACGGTTGAACTTATCATGTGCAACAAGCCTTTAAACCCCTAGGTGTCCCTAGTGGACGAGTTATAATCTCGTGATGGTTTAGAAGAGGTATATCCACAAAACCTAAATTCTAACTTTCAAACGTTCCAGAGCACACACATCCAAAAAGCTACAAAGACATAAAGTGATGTAGTTTTTAAATAGTGGTAAAAGATTGTGATAAAAAGTCATTGAACCTTTCTAAATACCTATATAAAGATTCTCCCTCTTGTTGAGAAAATGTGCAAATCTGCTGCCTAATAGATGATGTTTTGCCTAGGGAAAAACTTCTGTAAAAAGGAAGATGTAAGTTGTTCATAGGTTTCAATTGACTCGGAAGTCAAACTATATAGTCAAGATTTGGCTTCGTCTCTTACTGAAAAAGGAAACAATCTAAGTTTCAATGCTTCATCATCTAGGTCCTTAATCCTGATGGTACTATATATTTTCTCAAAATCCCTAACATGGAAGTAGGGATTTTCATTTTCTTCCCCTAAGAAGATTGAGAGAATCTATATGGTCCCAGGTTTGAACTCATAGTTTACTTCAGTTTCATCTAACTTGATACATGATGGACGATAAGTCCTAGTCGGGTTCAACAAAGCTTTTAAAGTTGCCATTGATGGCGCTATCAAAGGACTAGAAGTAACTTCTTCACACAATGTCAACTTCTCAAAATTGAAATTTCCAAAAACAGGGCCCTCAAAAGGAGAGTCTTCGAGGTCCTCGTTTCCAGGGACAAAACTACTAGGTTTTTCACTAATCAAACGACCTAGAGTGTCTCTTTTCCAAGCCTGTTCGGTGATGATTTCAAGCGGTCTTGGCATACACTAAAAAAAATCCTAATTGGAAGGCAATTCTAAGCAATCACAAGCAAGGTTGACTCAACCATATCAAACCTATCGAATCTAGCAAACAAAAAACATGATGACTCCACTTATATTGTTTCTAGACCAACTTCTATTCATTCGAAAGGCAACTAGTTACAGTTTTAGCAAACCTCTTAGAACAATCCGAATAAGGTTATAAGTCGAACAAAAACAGGATAAGCTCTAAGGAGCTTTGATAACCCTGTCTCTTTGGAAACTTTTCCTTGGGTTACAAGGCGACTCTAATAAACTTAAAATAATCTTCCTGAACTTTGAGTTAGGCTAACATAGTAACCAATACAATCCTTTTGAATGAATTTCCTATAAGCTCGTTACTCTAGCGGTTTCTTTCTAGTCAAAATTTTAAGCTTAGGTTCGTGTTTGATAACGTGTTCCTAAAGCGGGCAAGAAGGAACGATGATGAAATTCGAGTCCTTATCTTGTATGGCCAGTTCTTGCCCTTTACTAGAAAAATAATTTCGTATTCAGTTCCTCAACATATATACATACGAAGGAATACAGTAAACCCACTTGCAGGGGATTCGTGGGTTGATCGAGTCTTACCTCCTGTATCAGACGAGGGATGAATCGGTTGTAGTCGACTCGGGCTACCGACTCCTGTGTCAGTGTACGAACCCGAGGGGGTGAGACAATATCATAATTGTCGTCCTTCCCGGTTGCAGTTTACATTTAAATTACCCTTCCGTAGGGTTTAAAAATAATAATAATGTCCAATGTCCCAAAATAAAGTCCAAAAGTGTCCAAAAATAAAAGAAAAAATTACAGGAATAATCAAAGATTTCCTAATATAATTTTCTAAAAAGAGAAATATATAAAAATTAAATCTAATTAAAAATAAAAGTCTTTGTCTTCTCTTCCGTTCTTCTAGCTTTAACTCCAAGTCTTTAATCACCAAAGTATTTGGCTCAATTTCCTTTTAATCCAAAATCCAAAACCTGTAGAAAAAAGATATATACCCAAAGAAATGTAAAATAGAACAAAGTACAAGTAATACTAAAAACAAAAATAAAAACCAAAAAAATAAATCTAAAACTCTAAACCTAAAGACAAGTCTGCGTCGACGGCGCCAAATATTTATGTAGTTTTTAAATAGTGGTAAAAGATTCGATACTCAGACTTGTAAAGATTTGATTTTTAAAGTGATAAAAATCTTGCAACTCATATATTCAATTTATTCAAAATATTGTCAAAGTTAGATTTTCAAAATAATAGTTGTAAATCGAAAGTATGAGACATCAAAAGCTTTAAACTCACCATGACCTATCAAAAGAAAACACAACTAATTGATAAAAACCATTTTCTCAAATTTAATTCAAAGTAAATAATAGTAAAAGAATTGCACAAAATAATAAAACGAGAATTACAACTTTATTATTATAAAATGGCTTCCTCTGTCGCCCTAGTAATGGTGATTAGCTCATCATGTTGGAAACACTCTCAAAATAATTGTTCATAACTCAAACGAAGAAATAAAAAGAACACAGAAGATTTGATACGAATATAAGCGTTACAGACTGTGTTACATGTGTGACTGAAGAGAAAAAAGACGGCAACAATAAAGAATGGACCCTGGATGCTGTAGAAATTTGAGAGAATAAGAAACGGAATCAGAGATTGTTTTCTTCTGCCTTATGTTCTTCGTCTTTTTCTTCACCAGCATAATTTTCTCTTTCTTCTTGAAATCTTTCGGTTGTCTCCGAATGATTTCTTTCTTGATATTCTTTGCCATTTATAAGATTATTGAACCGTAATAACCCTCCTTAACCGATAAGAACACAAAGAACAAGCCAAATCCAACTCCAAATCGTTGTTAATCCAAATCCGAGAGTAACTCTTTTTTCGGCCGTAACTTGAATTTTGCAGCCATTTTTTCCAGGTGAAACACCCATGAATGACGTGTTTTAATCTTCTTTAATTGTTTCATCACTTGGATAACCCATAATTACCCCAAAATCCCCTAAAACTCGCACTTGAGACAACTCAGACACTCTTCTCACGTAACCAGCAGTTCCTGCCATTTCTGGAATTTGAATTTGAAAGAGAGGTGCCTGTAATCCAACTGATGGGTGCCTTTATCAATTTTGATGGGTTCTCTTAGTAATTTTTCTCGGTGCCTTTATCACTTTTTGAGCCGATAATTCCACAAATATTTATTTCTCAAAAATACATGCAAAGACATAAAAACCCATAGTAAGTAAAAAATCAAGCACTAGTAGAATAGAGAATTGAGCACAATTTAGACACAAAAATGTGTTTATCATAAAGTTTCTGTACGCTAACAATAAGAAGTTAGAAGTGTAATGAACATTATTCTAATGCTTAACTCTTGAGTTAGGAGAAAACCACCTAATGAAAGAATCCATCCTCAAGAGAGATCGAATGTTCTTCCTCACCAATAGGGTTTTATGAAATTGACATTCAAAAGACGCACTTTATGGTTCTCATGTGTGCAGGCAGGAATAAAGATAGAAATCCTTCATATGTTGAATGGTGAGAAGGAAAAGGAACCTTCCGAATTATATGAAAATGTTATCCCAAAGAAACGTGGGACAAAAAAGAAACCTTTTTTTCTGATGACATCTAAGAAAGGAAATCAATCACTATGGAAGGATGGGAATGCTTACTTACCTTCTCACCTGGTCTACAATCAACACCACTCTCACAGCATCCAATAGAAAATTCTTCAGTCTTTTGTCCTCAACTGTCGATGATGAACTCTTGAACTTCGTAGAACTTCGACAATTTGTAACTTTTTTCCTTAATTTCTTATTTCTTAAAACTTTTTTTATAGATTTCTTCTTCCCCACGGCCTTATTGAATGAATACCAAAAAAAAAAAATACACTAAAGCAATATAAAACATTTTTTTCTTCTTTATTTATTTATTTATTTGTTTGCTAAATCGAAATACAAACTAAAAAATGAAACTAATTTGGTCGTGGGAGAAGGATTTTACCACTTGATTCTTCACAACTTGTATAGTCTCAGTCTCATAAACTTCATAAAAATCCACATCTTTAACATGTATATATAATTTTGCTCATTGTATTGTTGTTTTACGTGAAAATGAAATTTGCTCTTTGTTGTACTATTGCTTGTAAACCTTGAATTCTTCAACTTTCCTTCAAATTTTTTTATGCTCCGCCTATTGATGATGATGTGTTTCTATTGTCGTTTTGTCGAGAGAATGGTGCCAACTGCAAACAAGACTACAAGATAGAGTTAGCAATTCTGATGACACCCTCATAATTGATAGAATTAGAACTCAAAAGATCAAAAATTAGTGCTGAAATTGGTGCGAGGTTGGGTAGCTCATCATTCTATCCGGAATTAACGCAGATGAAACTCTAAACGGACAATTGAACATTTGGTGCTTCACTCATGGGTATTGAAAGATCATCTTCTCTAATAGTGTACTCTCTACCAGCAGTTTAAGTCCCTTTTTGTCAGCTCTAGCCTCTCAACAACTAAGCAACTCGAATGTAGTTCTCTAATATTTCTAAGTTCAATTATTTGGTAAGAGCTTTGTATGTAAACTTAGCTAGAATTATACAAAGTGACTCTAAAATCTTTAAAAGTTGGAGGATTTCATGCAAATATGTACAAAAAGTTCAAAAATCTACCTATAAAATTAAAGACCAATGGGTTGCCTCCTATTCAACGCTTAGTTTAACGTTCTCATCCTGACCTTCTGGGTTAGCGCACGTAAACCAATAATCCAAAAATCGGGGGATCCACCCAGATTACAATCTGTAGTGCTAATAACAGCTTCACAAAAACGTTAGTATAAAAAACTATTATTTGGTAGAAGTTTCCCTCACACTTAGTCTTTTCTATATCTGGAAGTATATAAGAACATAAAATGCGGAACTTCTTTGGGTTCTTCTCGGTGAACCTGCACAGTGTTATAATCAAACATATCTAGTTGTAGATAGTTAGAAGCAAAATAATTCTTAAAGATTTTTGTAGCATATATACTCAATCCTAACTGATCTAGATCCTTAAAAATCGGAACAACCTTTTGGGGAACTATTTCGATCGAGGGAGGATTAAAATATATAGAGGTATGCAAAGGATTAGACAAATCTTTCACGATGTCCTGTATAACAGGATCCTCATCATCCTTAAAGAACTTCAATAAATTATTTACCTCATGCATATCGTGGTCCTCTATCAAACTCTTTAAAAACCATTCTTCTTCAGTTTATGCTTGAATCGAAATCCCAACATCATTATAATCCTTGATAAACTCAATTGGGTCTTCCGCGAAATCAATCAATTCGGTTTTATTCTCGAATAAAGGTTTCTCATATTTATCATCGTCATTGGACCAAAAATTTGGTTCATATGTAAGAGCGTCCTCTAATGTGTACTCCCTAGATATATAAAAATCCTTACACTCCTCATCATCAGAATCAAAATCCTCTCTCAAAAAGTCTAGTTCGTTGGTGTTAATCCTAAGATCTTCGTTTGAGTACGTTACACCATTTATAACAATAGATATGTCATATCCAGTCTCCTCCTTTTGAATAGGCGAATGATCGTTATTATGATCTTGAGTTGGAATAACTTCGAACACGATGCCAGCTCCTCCGAATTTCTCATATGAAGACCCGTTAAATGACATGATCCAGGTTTTTTCTCCTTCCACTTCCGCTACCTCTCCCAGCATATTATCATGGGTTGGAGTGTCACCATTTCCTGGAAAAACGGCCAAAAGATCTTTGATTGCTTGACAGTGGACACCTATGGGTTTTTTATATTCGACTTTAAAATCAGATAGTTTTAGGAGCCATATTGCGTTCCTCCCCATCAGAATTGGATTTGTTGCGAGATTCGCTATCGGATTAGCCACTGCAATAACAATGGTTTCATACACTAACATGTATGATCTTAGCTTTTTTGTTGTGTATATTAGGGATAGACACGCTTTTTCGACCTTTGGATGACGCAGCTCATCGTCTTTCAGAACTCGGCTAACGTAGTAGATATGCAATAAGTTGTCATTCCCTTTGTCTTGTACTAAGACCACGCCTATGGCAAGGTTTGTGAAGGCGGTATAAAGGTAGAGGGGTTCCCCCTTTAGAGGAGGACGAAGTACCTGGGGAGTAACCAAACATTGCTGGAGTTGGTGGAACGCGTTCTGTTATGTTTCTCCTTATTCAGAATTTGCGTTTTTCCTTAACATTGAGAGAAACACGGTCAACATTTGGTCGAGACCCGGGATGAATATCGCACATATGATATTCTCCCGATGAAGGTATGCAATTCTTTCACATCTTTGGAAGACGTCATCATGGTAATAGATTTCCTTTTATCTGGATGGACTTGTATTCCCTCGTCTGTCACCATGAAACCAAGAAACTTGCCCGAAGTTACGCCAAAGGCGCAATTTAACGGATTCATTTTAAACTTAATCGGCGACATCTATCTAACGCACGTATCAAGTATTTGACATGATCTTCACTTTCTTTTGATTTAATTACGATGTCGTCCACGTACACCTCGACGCTCTGGTGGAGGAGGTCGTGGAAGATTAATGTCATTTCCCTTTGGTAAGTGGCTCTGGCATTCTTTAGACCGAAAGGCATGACCACGTAGTAGAAGTTAGCATACAGTGTCTGAAATGTGGAAATCCATCGCAGCTACAAGTGAGTCCATTTATGCTCCTTGGGTTCTAATTGGTGATCTCAACATCACTTTATTTCCTGAAGATTAAGAATCCTTTTCAGCAAATTGTTCCAATTCTAATAGATTTGTGCAGAACATATTGAGGCAAATAGATCTAATAGATATAAATTTCTATGGGTATCCTTATACATGGAGTAACCACAGAGAATATGGTAAACATGTGCAAGTTAGATTGGACAGAGCTTTAGCAAATAATAGCTGGTTTCAAATCTTTAATAATGCTATCATTTCAATCTTATTGCTTTTAGTTCAGACCATTCTCCAATTCTTCTTGATATAAATTATATGGATAAATATTATAAGAAGCCATTCAGAGTTTATAAAATTTGGCTCAAAGATGAAAGGTGCAAAGACATAATTCAAAAAACTTGGAAGGAGGACAAACAAGGTTTTGCAGCTTATAAATTGGTTTCAAAACTTAAAAGTACAAAATATGATATCAAAGATTGGAATACAATGTGTTTGGGAATGTTGCTCAACACATAAAAGATACTGAAGTTAAAATCAAGAAGTTGCAAGCAAATAACAGTCAGAACATGACTGATTCTCTTCAAATTCCTTAACAAATTAAGGCATTGGTACAAAGTTGATTTTGATATGAAGTATCAAAAATCTAGAGGGAACCTCATCAAAAAAGAAGACAAAAACACTAAATATTTTCATACCAAAAAAAACAACAGAAAAAAAAAAATCACATTAATTCTATTAAGGATGAAGTGGGAATATGGCATTCAGAAAGAAGTGTTATAAAAGATGTTCTTAATAAGCATTTTAAATCTATTACAACCACAAGTAATCCTCAGAAGAATCTGGATCTTATTAGTCCTTGCATTACTGAGCAAGATAATGTTATTTTTACTAAAATCCCTGAAGAAGAAGAAATAAAGAATATGGTGATAGACGTATTCATGTGTCTTATTTAGTCTCATACTTGTGTTAATAGTTCTCATATTTTGTACTAATATTATTATTTTATGTGCTTTTAGGTTTTTTTTGGAAGAATAAACTTTTGTGGAAAAATTGGCTTAAAAAGTGTTAAAAACACTCTCAATAAAAGTGTTAAAGGCACCTTCATATTGGATTAGGGCACCCTAAGAAATTGATAAAGGCACCCGGACTTCTACTAAAGGCACCCACTTCTTTAAAAATCGAATCCAAATTTTGGCGGGAACGTATATCTCTAATTGGCGTGAATTGTGAAGTGTGTTTTTGGGTAAACTTAAATTTTTAAGACACGATATATGTTTGTCTTAATTAAGATGAGTTGTTTGGGATACTCAAAATCAAAACAAGATTTATTTCTCAAGATATTTTCACGTGAAAAAGGGGGAAGAAAAAGAGAATCTCTAGCAAGAACAAATGGACGGGAATAGTTTGGGAGATCTTTCTTATATCACGTTAATAATTCTTCATGAGTATTTTGAATATCATAACAACAAGGGGAAACAATATCAAAACAAAATCACGAAAATTGAAAGAAAAAAATCACCGAGTATTCCCATTAAATGAAAAGATTTGTGAGAAATTTGTAGAAGGTTTGGAGTGTTTTGATCGTGCTAGTATAAAGAGAAGGGTCTAGGAAGATTTTAGGGGGGTTGGTCGAGGCCTTTGGCCGAGAAAAGAATCGAAAATATTACACAGACGATCATTTTCTGCTGCTGTTGATGAAGAACAGAACTGTCGCTGATGAAGAACAGAACAATCGCTGGATAGCAACGAGTATCAGGAAATAATTGAAAACAGTCGTTTCTTATACAGCAATAGAAAAGTGTCTCAGACTAAAAAACACTGTTGCACAAA
Organism: Papaver californicum; assembly: GCA_023531435.1. Taxonomy (NCBI): domain Eukaryota; kingdom Viridiplantae; phylum Streptophyta; class Magnoliopsida; order Ranunculales; family Papaveraceae; genus Papaver; species Papaver californicum. Next base: position 21,313 of record JAJJMC010001957.1, on the reverse strand, counting down.
GCGTTGTAGAGTAGGAGTAACTACAGAGCCGTCTGCAACGTTTACAAACGTTGCATATTCCTGTGTAACTATTTTCTTTTCTTTTTCCCTTGTTTAGCACTTTTTGAGCTTTGTAAAATTAATTTGAGAGAGTGTTGATCATGAGGAGCTAAACCCCATTTGCTGAGGTGTTGGAGGAAGCCATTGTTTCAATGAAAGTGGTACATTTCTATTTTAATTAATTTTTGCATTTTCTTTTATGATTATTTGCCTTGGTTAAAAATTTTGATTTAATGATTTTTATTAAGCAGTTGTGATTAAGTTAGATGGGTACATGCTTTGGCTTATGTCTTAGATGTTCCATGCTTTTGTTATACAATTGTTATTCTAGAAATCTAATTGTTGCAATATTTTAGAATCAAATTAAACGAAAGAATTGCATGAATAATAGTTAGAATTGAATCATTTTAATTGGTTAATGGTGAAATCCATAACCTCAGTAATGTGTTAATATTATTTTCATCTTTTGTGCATATTTTTAGTTTAAAAATTATTTTATTAAAAATCTAAATTCAGTCTTCACAAGTTCGAGAGAACGACACTCTATTTACCACTATCTAAAATCACATCATATGGTCTTCAACATCAATTCTTGGGATGCTCCGGGACCAGATGGTTTCCAAGATGGCTTCTACCAAAATTGCCGGAACATTGTAAGTAAAGATGTTATCCTTATGATTTATTTATTTTTTCTTTCATAAATGGATTTCTTTTGAAAGAAATGAGCTATACTTTTCAAACACTCGTACCAAAAATAGAATACTCTCAAATACCTGCTGATTTTCGACCTATTAATCTTTGTAACATAAACTACAAAATTATATCAATTTTTTTAGCCAATAGACTCAAACCTATTCTCCAGAAAATCATTTCCCCATTTCATGTAGCTTATATTCCACATAGAAATATCATTGATAAGACCATAATTACCTATGGAATAGTTGATTACATGAAGAAAAGTAGAAACAGATTGGGAGAAGTTGGTATTAAGCTAGACATGTCAAAAACATTTGACATAACTGAATGAAACTATCTTATTGACACTATGAAAAGTCTAGGTTTTAATGATACTTGGTGTAACTTAATTTATTATTGTATTAGTTCTCCAATTGTTTCTTTACTTCTCAATGGTTCGTCTTGCTCTCCTTTCAAACCAATTAGAGGTTTAAAACAAGGAGATCCATTTCTCCTTACATTTTTATTTTGTGCATGAAAGGATTTTCTAGAATGCTTTATAAAGCTGAAGCCATGAAGAAAATTCAAGGTGTGAAACCAGGAAGATATTGTCCAAGCATACATCATTTGCTTTTTGCAGATGATTTCCTTCTATTTTGCAAGGCTAAAGATCAAGATATTAGAAATTTTCTTCAGGTTATTCATTAGTTCAGTTCTGCTTCAGGTCAAGTTATAAATTTCAATAAGTCTAGTATTTTCTTCAACAAGCATATAACAAGACAGAAAGTGGATCATTTAACTGGAATTCTTCAAATGAAGACTATGGATCTTAATGAAAAGTACTTGGGTCTTCCTTTTTTATTGGGAAGAAGTAATATAGAAAGTTTTAAACCTATAGTTGAACAAGTAAAGAACAAGATGAGTAATTGGAGTGGTAAACTTATTAACCAAGCAGGAAGAGCTACTCAAGTTCAATATATCCTAAGTACTATGGAAAACTATCAAATGGGGTGCTTCAAAATGTCAAAGCAAATCACTAAAAACATTGATAAAGAAAATACTAGTGGAATAAATCTAAGGACATAGGTTTATGTGTAAAAGCTTGGATCTCATTATACAAGCCTAAAAGACTTGGGGGAATGGGTTTTAAAAACATTGAAAAGTTTAATGGTGCTTTATTAGCCAAACTGGCTTGGAGGATGATTACTGAATCAAATGCTTTATCATCTAGAATTCTTGAGTAAATATTTTCAGAATTAAGATCCTCTAACAGTTGAAATCAACTCAAATGGATCTTGGGTTTAGAGAATCATTTATAAAGGCTTACAAATTGTTAAAGAAAATAGAAGATGGTTCAAAAATTAAAGTTTGGAAGCATAACTGGATTGGTAATATAAATCCCAAGGATCTGTCTAAATATAAATCTCATATGCAAGACAATGTGACTGCTAACTCTCTTATATATCAAGATACTCATCAATGGAATCAACAACATTTTTTCTCAAAATAAGTTAATCAGATAAAAGATATCAGAAATCCATTAGAGGTTTTGTTAATTCAATTCATTGGAGTTTGACTACAAATGGGCAATTCTCAGTTCAATCCAATTACAAGAAGCTTATTCAACATAATATATATGATGTTAGTAAAGAAGAGAAGAAACTTTGGTTAAGAATATGACATCTTAAATTCTCATACAAATTAAACGTATTTATTTGGAGATGCATGAATGATATTCTTCAAACAAGGAACAGAATTGGAAGACACGTGAATCTTGAAGATTATTCTTTTCCTTTTTGCAATCATCAACTAGAAACTGATTCTCATCTTTTAATCTAATATGATTTGGCTAGAGTTATATGGTTTGCCCTCCTTCCTGAAGCTATTCGTATTCATAACCAAGTCAATTATCTGCAGCAATGGATTCAGTCTTGGAATCAAAATCAGAACATTATATCCTTCAACAATGGTTATACTACCTCTTTAGCCACTATAATTATGTGGTAGATCTGGAAACACAGATGCAACAAAATGTTTAACTTAACTGACATTCACCCTAACAATATCATTATTAGTATTTAAGCAATTCTGTGAGAAATATAATATATTTGCTACAAGAGCTAGATTTTTTTGCAGGAAAAGACATAAAAATCCAGAAAAGAATGAGTGGAATCCTCCACCTCCAAATTGGATAAAACTTAACTTTGATGATGCTTTTAATTGATTTGAATAAGAAAATTGCTAGCTTAAGTCTAATTATTATATATAATACAGGAAAAATTTTGGAGGCAGTGGTGACTTTGAATCATGCTAGCTCAAGCTGAAGCTACGGCTTTGTTGGAAGCATCTCTTTGGATCAAGAAGAAGGATTATAATAATGTTATTGTAGAAGGAGACTGTAAATTGAAGTTGTAGCTTCAAAATTTTTCTCTTCAAAATGGCAAAAATATTTAATCTTCTTTCGGATATTAGTAGAATCCCAGAGTCTATTAGGGGTCTTAAATGTGTATTCATTCCTAGAAGTTATAATGATGCTGCTGATGGATTAGCCAAGTATGCTAGGAAAAATGTTATTAAAAAAGTCTAGATTCTCCTCATAGCTTCATCCTTTCTCTGTTAGATAAGGATAACCTGTTCTAGGTCTGTTTCCCTTTGTAATTTTGCTTCTATGATATATATATATAGTTGGTAATGAAGAACGTATTGTATTAATCGCTTTCTTCGTCTTTAGTTGTAAAATTTAATTACGAAGACTAAATAGAACAAAAATTTAATACAAACACCTAAAAAAACTCTAAACACCGATTTTAAAAAAATTCATTCGCATTTGGATGCGACCCGCTTCTCAAGAGACTAGTATGCAATCACTTTTGGGTGGGTTGGGTCTCACTCATGTGAGTGTGTGTTTTGAAATCGGTTTTCAGAGAATTTTTTTCCGTGTTTGTGAAACCTTTTTGTAAATAGAATGTATATTATATGCGCCTTTTAAAATTTGAGGCCCACATTCTCCATATTTTCATTGGTTGTTTAAATCCGTTTAAGCTGTAATTTTAGGCTTTTTAACGTCCATAAAAAAAAATTAACTTCAAGAAGTATATGCAATGACTAAAGAAGATGTTACGGCAGTGTAATTCATATTTGTGAGCACCTTTTCGGATATATTTACTTTCCAATTTAATTAAGTCGAACTCTAGGATTAAATTTAGTGACTGAATTACAAAATAACTTTTGAGAAGTAGAAAAACTAATTTCAACAAAGAAAAATGTTTTTTATGGGTGAATAACGGGTAAAATATGTGGATTTGGTTCTACCCACACCCAATCCGTCTAAATGGTGGGTGTTAGATTTTTATCCGCATTTGATCATCACCCGCGGATGGATGGGCTGGATGCTGATGGATCCGCAAATTTATATTAAAGAATCTATTAATGTAAGATGAAAGCGAAACTAATAAAAATATTATTTAATTAATGATTTATAACATTTTAAATCATCCTTAAAAATATATCTTTATATATTTAGATAAATTCTCTTCGTCTCTTTATTAGCAACGTGTAAAATTAAAATCTCCATATATGATAGATAAATAATACGAAGTAGATATATTACTGGGTATAAATTACTAAATTTACCTTCATGTGTAATTCTAGAATACCCTTAACCTAGCGGGTGTGTGTGTCCAATGGATCTCTAGACATGCACCAGCACTCGACTCAATATTTAATGGATTTTCAAAAATTGATTCATGTCTAGTGCACCCGCAAGTGTCCACCCGCCAAATTCCGGATGAATTATGTGGGATTGGCGGGTTAGATCACCCATGCTCACCCCTACTCTTTTTACATATGACTTCTAGAATTACTTACGGTCTAGTATTCAAACATGCTACTAGGGGTGAGCATGGGTGGTCTGATGTGGTTTAGAAAGTGGTAAATAAAGATTCGATTCTCGAACTTG
>JAJJMC010001957.1:0-11641 GCA_023531435.1 Papaver californicum | reverse complement strand
CCGGAGCACCAGCAGGTCACCGGCGGCACCGGAACTTCACCGGATTTTCTCTGAATTGCTCCCTAGGCTTCTGTATATGTTTTTCTTCGATTCTTTTGGTATTTATAGACTTCACAAACCCTAGAGAGAGTTCTAAACCTAATAGAACTCTCTCGAATCACTCCAATTCTTCAATCCCAATCCAAACAAGAACCGAGTCCTGATTCCGACCAGAAATGGGTTTCTCGAGCTGATTTCACGGGATTTCTTGATGTCTTTCGATTTCTTCCAACTCTAATTGCAATGGGTCATCTTCAATTGCCGAAAACAACCCAAAAATCGCAACCAAATCCATTCCTGTTTGAAACAGGACTTTCCCGATGAGTTGGATCGGCCGATCCTGGGTTAACTCGCTGGCTCGCTGGGTTGACCCGCTGGCTTGCTGGGTTGACCCGATCCAGCTCAGCCCGATCCAAGGGTGCCCCAATCCAAAGTGTGGGTGCCTTGATCCATATTTCCGGGTGCTTTGAACACTTTTTGAGCCAATTTTTCCACAAATCTTTATTCTTCTAATGTACCTACAAAAGCATAAAAACACGTAATAGACACACAATCGAATACTAACTCACTAGAAATTAAGGTGTAATTTAGACACTAAAATGTGTCTATCATGGTCCAACCCGCCAATCCGACCCAATCCACCAACAATTGTACGGATGGATACCCCACCTGTTTATGGATGGATTGGACGTAGATCCATTCTTGAAAATCCATTAAATATTAGGACGGGTGCGGGTGCATGTCTATAAATTTATTGGACACCCACACCTGCTAGGTTAAGGAGATAATTTTTAGAATTATGCAAGATATGAAGGTAAATTTTAGTAATTTATACCTAGTAGTATATCTACTTCGTATTGTTTATCTATAGAAGTTTTATTTTTACACGTTGCTAGTAGAGAGGCAAAGAGGGTTTAGTTAAACATGTAAGAGCAACACTATTGGGGTGGGTATTTTGGCTAATTTACCAATTACCACCCCACGGTGGGATGGACAAAACCCAAAAACGACTTGGCAAATGGCTATTTTGGGGGGTTTCCCCATCGAGGCTCAACATAAGTCGATCGAATCAACATCAGAAGATCGACTCATGTTGAGCCGCCCGACTCAATATAGGCCGAGCATCGTCTCATATTGAGACGATCGGCTCAACATAGACCGTGTAAATAGTTTTTTATATTAAGTAAGTTATTTTAGTTTACTTCATATATATATATATAAATTGATTTTAAAATAGAAACCGATCCCACTTAACCAAAAAAATATTTTTTTATATAAAAAAAAGAATCCACTAATTAAAAGAAATATTTGTTTATACAAAAATTAGGTCCACTTAGCTAATTTGCCAATTCCCAACTGCCCAAAATTGAGATTGCCAAGCCATGTGGCTTAGCATATTGGCTAAAATGCAATGCGCACTGAAATTGCTCTAAGGATATTTATCTAAGGATGATTTGGAATGTTATAAATCATTAATCAAATCCGCGGATCCACCCGCACTTAACCCATCCACCCGGGGATACAAAACCCGCTAGTGATGAATCGGTTACAGATGAAAATCTAGCACCCACCATTTAGATGGTGGGAAATTTGTTGAATGGTCCTAAGACCCATGACCCATTTAATCTAGGGTCCATCCATAGAATTTTTTTAACCGGAGGTCCAAAATATTTATAACTAGATAAGATTACCTTCCTGCCCTTCACAACTCACGTGTGAACCACGTATACATCTTAAAAAAAAACGTTACACCTTTCAGTTTCTAAAACCACCTGAAACTGAAAAATTAAGGATTCAAAAATCAAAATTGTTCTACATAAACTGAAATCAAAATCAGAAACTAAAGAAATCAAAATCCAGTGCAAATAAAATCAGAATCATATAAAATGGTAATCAAAAGGAAAATCGATAGAACAATCAAAGAAACAGTAACTGAAGAACAAGATACTCCTCAATCTCCACCAACAAAATCAAAAAGGAAGAAGAAATCAGATGTTTTTGATTCTCCAGCACCATCGAAGAAGAAGAAGAAAGCCTCTCATGTAGTTTCTCCACCACCACCTACAAAGAAGAAGAAGCAAACTGATGTTGTTGATTCTCCAACAACATCGAAGAAGAAGAAGCAAATTGTTGTTGTTGATTCTCCATCTACAAAGAAGAAGAAGAAAGCTCTTCTTACGAAAACTCTTGTTGTTCATTCTCCATCAACATCAAAGAAGAAGAAGAAGCAAACTGTTGTTGTTGATTCTCCATCTACAAAGAAGAAGAAGAAGAAAGCTCTTCTTACAAAAGCTCTTGTTGTTCATTATCCATCAACATCAAAGAAGAAGAAGAAGAGTGTTGTTATTTCAGGTAAAAAAGGTACTGATTATAATCATCTTTTTTAATAAATCTCCATAATATTTTGCTTTTGCTTCTATTGATTTTTAATTTTTGGATCAGTACATATCAATATGTATATACTTTGTTCATGTTATAAGAGTTAGATCTAGCATACAACATCTGTGCATATCAATATATAACATACTTTGTTCATGTTATAGGAGTTAGATATAGCATACAACATTGGTACATATCAATATATATATATATATATGTACAGTTTTTTCATGTTATAGCACATAAATCTAGCATGCAACATAGGTTATATATTGATATGTACTTGGTTTTTAGTTTTAATTCTTGAATTGGATCAGTACATATCAATATATACTTATTTTCATGTTATAGCATCTAGATATTGCTACATGATAAGTATATATTGATATGTACTTTGTTCAAATCTTGAATTGGATCAGTACACATGAATGTATACTTTGTTCATGATATAGCAGATAGATATCAATATATCAAATATATATTGTGTTCTATATTATAGTACATATTGATATATTATATGGTTATTGACAATGTGTTCATTATATAAGTACTGTCAAAAAGAACATAAAGAAGACAAAAGCACCTGCACCTGCTAGGAAAATCTACAGAAGTGGTTTCATAGGGATTTTCTCACTAGTTAGAGCAATCAGGGATGCAAAGCCTGAGTTGAGTGAAACTCAGTTGAGGATCATTGGTGAGCAATCATATGGGAACCTTTTTTTGATGTTATGGTACACAAACCTTGGTGTAGACCACTGGATGAAGAATGAAACTGCGGTGACCAATCTAATACAGTGTTATAAGAGAAGTAAAGTTGTGAATGAGCTCACATTTGAGTTTAAAAGTCATGGAGTTTCAAATATTCTAACATCCACTCATGAAGAAACAGGTGTTATCTTTGGAATGCCAAGAGAAGGGAAAAGACAACGTGAAGATATGATGCTGACATCAAGGGGTCGATATCGAAACAATGTTTTATTCCAAAGGTTCTTTGGTGATGTAGAAAAGACTAAAAAGGTAAATAGAGTGAGGATACAAGAAGAAATCTTGAAACTTTTAAGAAAAAACCAACAACTAAGAAGAAAACCAATGAGAAAGTTGAAGAATCTGAAGAAAAGCAAAATGAAAAAGAACCTGAAGAAAGTGGGAGTGGTCAAGAGATTACAGAGAATGAAGAAAATGAACATGAAGAAAGTGAAGAAGATATTGAATAAGGGAGTGAGCAAAAAAGGTAAGAATTGAGAGATGTTGAAGAACTTGTAAGGCTTATATGCCTATCCATGTGTATCACGTTGTTTTTCACAACAAAAGATGCAAATACGTTGACTGAAACGTACATTGGTCTTGTGGAGGATCTCGAGGCTGCAAAGAATGTGTCATGGCCATATTTGATACATTCTTCCTTAGAAAAGTCACTCAATGACAATGTAAATGCAGTCGAGAATACTATCGGATGTCTGAACTATTTATTGGTAAGAATACGTACTAAAAATCTTTTTAGTAGTTTAATCAATGAAAATCATGATTTACTTTTAACTTTGTTTTGGTGATTTTTTTTTTCCAGGACAAATTTGGTATGCAGAGCATACCTATTTGCTGGAACCGGAGGAAATAAAGACGATTCCCAAAAAAAAAGTTTGTTCCAAGAGCTGTCAAATGGAATCTGACAAACTTATGTGTTGCACTCCAAAAAGACATTGATACAACTGAATATGAGGTAAAAAAAATATGTACGTATTTACTGCATTTATGATGTGTATTATCCTACAGTATATATCAATATGTACTCAATGATGTTTGTTATCCTACAATATATATTGATATGTACTAAATGTATGATGTTTGCTATCCTACCATATATATTGATATGTACCTCATGAAAACCTAGTTTTTATAGTACATATTTTGTTATTTTGGTACAGTTCCATGAAAATTTCAAGGTTTCATACACCAATCAAGAAAAGAAAATTCTAAATATAATCACAAGAAGACTTGCAGAAGAGGAGAGTGAAGCTGGAAAGGTAGAAGAAAGTAATGAAAGTACAATGGGAGAAGATAAAGAAGAAACTACAGGGAAGGCAATGGAGGAAGATGATTGGAAAGCAATATATGAAGATATGAAAAAGATAATCTTTGAAAAATGGGGCGAAACGAACACCATACAGCATGAAGATGGACCGCTTGATGCATCAAAGCTTCTGCAAATGTTGAATGACATATACATGAAAGTTTCTCCCTTGCATCCTGAAAATGAAGAAGAGTTTCGAGACTCAATTGATGGGAGTCCCACTTATTTGGGTACTGACCCAACAGGAGAATTCCCATCTCCTACTACTCCAATAGATCCTCTTTTGCAAAACAAAATAAAAGATGAAGTAGTTTTGGGAGATCTATTTGTTCAGATTTCAACAGAAGAAGTGCAACCTGCGACTACTCCAACAGAAGATGAACAAAATGTTTTGAGTGATACCATCGTCAAAAGGGTTCCATTTAATGTTGCATTGTGAACACCACCTTTGGTGCACAAGTTTTTTGGTGTTGATGTTTCTATTATTAAAACATGGGCTAAATCTGACTTGGATAAAGAGGTCAAAGAGATGCAAGAGAAGAGTAACACACGGGTAAATAATGCTGGTTAGTTTCACTCTTTATTACAAATGTGTTTATGAATATAACTGTAAATATCAATATGTACTTGATTACAAATATTTTTTATTATTTCATATAACTGTACATATCAATATGTATTTAACTATCATGAAAAAAACTTTATGGTTGCAGGATGATTTACCTGGACTTCAACAAGAAGCAGTGAAAAAAGTGATTAAAGTTATAAACCAGATTATTGAAACTATTAAAGTGATGTCGCAGAACCCTGATGAACAAGACGTTGAAACCTTGGTCGACGGCTTCATGGACATAAAAGTACCTTTGTTTACTGAGATGGCGAAGATGGAAGACATTAAAAAGTTCACATTTGAAGAATTTTTGGACTTAGCCATTTCCAACAAAGGAGTTTATGATGAAGAATATGCATCTCTCATCCAAGATAATGGTAGTGTTTCAAGCCATACTCTGTTTGGGATTGACATTTGCAAACATTTTGATAATTTATTTGGAAATGATTTGCGACGTGTAGAAGTTCGACAAGTTACAGCTGAGCCGAACCTTACACCTGAGAAATATGCAAATCAAGTTACACATGAGCAGGAAAATGACCCAGATGTATATCTTCAATTATCTAATGTAAACTACATATTTCGTTATACTGACCGAAAGAAATGCAGGAATATGAAGTTACAACCACCCAAACTTTAAGCAACGTGCCACTAGCAACCAAACTTGCCAAGATGATTGCTGCCAAAGCAAAAGAAAAACCAAAGGTTGTTGCAAAGAAGTCAGTACCAACTGGAAAACATGTTAGTAGGCGAGTAACTCATGCGAATCCAACAAAGAAGAAAAATCCATTATTTTATAGTGGAAGTACATTTTTTGAAAAGAAGAAGTTGAAAACTGAAAAATGAAAAAAAGCAATAAAGACAGGAAAGAAGAATAAAGATCGTAAAACTCAGAAACCTCGTATGAAGTTCATGGATCTTGAGAAGTCACCACTCTATGGGCAAATGAAAGATGAACAAATAGCGATTCTAATTCCAACTTTGAGAAAGGAAAGAGAATGAAAATACTTTCTACCTTTCATTTTACTTTTAAATCAAGTAAGTTTTGGAGTACATATCAAAAAAACTTACTTCAATATGTGTTTTTGTTATAAATGTGCAGCCGGTTGCTTGGACAGTAGAAGATGGAGGTGGCATATGCGTCAGCGGGGCTATAATGGAAGATTTGATCTTCAATATAGCATTAAAGCAATATCTTTTCAACTAAGCTCAGTATAAGCTTCATGTGGCGTCTAAAGAGGACCAAGCAAATCCTGAGGCATAAAGAAAATACTTAAAGGTGTTGCACCTGGATCCAGCTGCTTGGGTATATGTTGTTTTCTTTTTTATACTTTTGAACATTGGATATGAAAAAATAGTAATATTGATATATATTTTGTGAAATAACCTATTAAACGTTTCAATTTTTCAGCATCATGTCGACAAACCAGAGAGTTCACAGGGAGCAGAAGTGCCTGTATTATTATGCCCATCTTGATAATAAGCAACGCCATTGAGAAGATCCTTGTACTCATGTGACATGGCAAAAAGCATTGGAAACTGCCCGAGTTTGAATTTAAAACCCAGAAATTCATCCATTACAACTCGTCTGTGGCGTTCAGGGATCATTGTTATGAGAATACCAAAAAAATATATGAATTCTTATTCAATCCAATCAATCAGTTCTTAGTTGAGAATCAGAGAGAGAAAGTGAGCAACTTAAGGTTGACTGACTATGGGTGTCCACAATAAGGAATGTGGCCAGACTGCCTTTTATATGTAATGCATTTTATCAAGAGGAGATCAAAGATTGATTGTGAAGGAAAAAGTTTGGGAGATGACGAACAATTAATGAAGTAGATTCAGAAGAAAAGAATCAAGTTAGCATGCAGGTTGTTGACACCCACTCCGCCTGAAATCAATTGGGACCCCTCCAATAAAAATAAATGTTTACCTGCAGAGTAGATATGGATATGTAACGCAGTAACTTTATTTTTACTTATTGAACTTGGTTTTTAGTTATTGAACTGATAAAGATTTATATACTTGTATCAGGATCTTATTATGTTATATATATATATATATATATGTTATGATCTTTATTAGCATTCTTAGGTTTCTATTTATTTTTTAGAGTTATATAGAAAGGCAGAACATATTGATATGTGCTAGGAAGTACATATTGATGTGTGTTATTCTGAAACTAGATATTGCTATGTTCAATGCAGTACAATTTATGTTTGTGTTCATTTTTTTGAATTTGTTTTTTGTTTCCTTTATATTGATATATTCAATGTAGTACAAATTCATATTGTTAACCCGGGAACAGGGTCTAGGGTTTCAGGGTTCAGGGTTTACCCCTAAACCCTAAACAATGAAACCCTTAACCACTGAAAACCTGAAACTCTGAACCAATAGATTCATATTCTAAAAAGTACATATTGACATGTACTATGAAGTACATATTGATATGAATTGAAAAAAATTACTTTGTTTATGTGCATTTTTGTGTGTTTTTATAACAACTACAAGATTACTAAATAAAAGAAAAATATATTGGAAATAAAAATCACTAATAACGAGAGGGCACTGCCCCCTCGACCCCCTTATATAGTGAATGACATTCAACCACATGTTCATACATCTTTAAAGATTGAAAAAAATATAAAGATTTATATCATCAAATTCTCTTTATGTCATTAAGAACATAATTCAGTTGGCACACAAACAAATTCTGAAAAAATAAACCTAAAAAAGTGCGACAAGTATCTTCTAAAAGAAACTAAATCCCAAATGTTTTAAAGAACTGTAATGAAATTAATTCTCATCCGTATATTGATACTGACGGATAACATTGCATGTGGACTTGTTGTGATGAGCTTTCAATTTACAATTTGAAAATGTAACCGGATTTTTGCTCCTCTCCCATGTACTTTTGATGCAGTTCTTTTTTCTTCTTCCTGGAGGAGCCCTAACTACTATTGGTGGCAGTATAATATCTTCTGCGGTATACTCATCAGGCCTGTGGTATATTAAAAAAACATAAATAAGAAAAATCTACTATACTTGTGCAGTTTTTGTTGATGTATGTTACACTAAATATCAATATGTACTATGCTAGTTCTAGTTTATGGTTTATATGTACTACTTAAAACCATTCTCATGTATGATACTACCATAAAAATATCAATATGTGATGCTTAAACTTACCTGTCGTGATTAGGAACATGTCTAATAGCGATTGAATATAGCTGGTGATAACAACTAACTTTGAAGTATTCGTCGACATAATCAAGGAAATTTCCCCCAGATGCAGTAATAGATGCAGTAGCATGCGAGCATGGGAAACCATACACGTGTCATCTTTTGCAAGTACAACTTTTTTGCTGTAAATCTACCATATAAGACCTGCACACAAGAAACCAAGCATATTACTTGCGCAATATATATTGATATTTTCCCTACACAAACAAAAAAGAATATAAGCTGCACAATACATATTGATATTTTCCCTACACAAACCCAAAAAGATAATTTGCACAATACATATTTGATATGTTGTCTGCAGTACCCCTAAGAAACTAGTTTAGTGGATATCTAACATCAAAAGTGCATGTTATATAAAAAACTAACCTTGGGAAATGAACATCAAAGACATGAGCATATGACTGACTAACTTTCCAAGGACGACCAATTTGAATGTGTAGTTCAAGCAAGGCTTGATACACAGGGGGGTAAGAGTTCCAGATCTATCAAAATACTTTCTTCACGACGTTCATACATCAACTCCATTGCCCGTAGCCTACATGACAAATAAAATTTAAAAACAACAAACATATTATACGTAGTGTAAAAAGAAAAAATATGTACTAGAAGAAGATTGGTGAAGCATATTAAAAAAAATAGTACATATATACTTGTAGTGTAACAAAAAACTTATAAAAACCTGATTGTGTCAGAGAGAGCGCAGGGATGTAACTTCTTCTCGCGACGAATCCATCTACTAAAAGACTCGGCAATGCTTGAAGAAGTCTGACCATACATACATCCTGGGAAGTATGCACTAGACCACTTTTCCCTAGGAAAACGTTACGACAGTATTTAGCAACCAAGGCCTTCCTAGATAAACCATTTCTTGAAGACCTTCATTCTTGCTGGAGAAAGCGCATATGTTGCTTTTTGGAAATAATCTATCACTTTTATATATTTCTCATCAGACTTACTGATGGGTAAGTTTTTTTTCAAGTGGAAAAAACAATATTTATGATAAAATTAGGGAAAACTTCAGGAATTGCATTCAAAAACCTTCACCTCGATCAGTAAAAAATGTGATACGACGACGGTACACAACTTTTTTAAGATTGTCCATAAACCAATGTCAAGTATCATTATCTTCGCCATAAACTAATGCATATGCAAAAGGATAAAAACCTTTTAAAAAAATATAAAACCCATATCAATATGTACTGCATGTCTGCACCTTCAAATTATGTTATACCTACAGTGTATATCAATATGTACTTTATGCATGATGTGTATGATCCTACAATATATATTGATATGTACCAGAAAATAGACTATATTTCTCTTTGTACTGGTACATAAAAAACAATATATATATATATCATATATGTACCATATAAAAAATTTACCTTAAGTGTCGTTAAGACATGTCGCAACCATTAGACCTCCTTTAAACCTCCCAGTAAGAAATGTCGCATCACAAAAGATCATTGGACGATAAAGTTTATAACATTTTCTACAAGCTCCAATGAAAATAAAAAGTCTGTTGGATTTCTTTGTTGCGTCGTTGAAGTCATAAGACCTTGGGTTGGTTTTCCCAACAGCAGTGACCCACCAAGCAAGATCAGTGTATGACTTTACATCGTCACCAAAAATCATTTGATGCAATAATTCTAAGGCATGATATGTGTCTTGATACTTGATGTTGATCCCTCACCCAACTTTAATATAATCCATAATCTCTTGCAGCTTTATGAGAGGGTTGTGCTTGAAACACTCATGCACTAGATGATTTACAAGCTTCCTCAAAACAGTTGGACTCCTCAACCTATACCCAACACCATAAGTGTGCCTCCTTATGTAATCCTTTATCTTAAACACATCCAAATACCCATTCATGGAAACCGCATAAAGCATCCAAGAGCACCGGTCATTGCTGCATCTCACCGTACATATCTCAAGGTCATTCTCCACTTTTATAACCTTATATCCAGTCCTCAAACAATAATTCTCACATGCTAACCGAACAACTTCAAAACCACCATGGAAGAGATGGTTTTTATCTTCCAAAACATTCTCCCAACCATCGGAAAAAATAACACTTGCAACCTCTTTACCATCTTTCAAATAATTGTTCATAGCACTCACTATTGTCAAAATAAGCACTTCTCGGAGAACTAGATGCACCAGATAAAACAACATCCACATGCAACTCAAAGAAATCCGAATTCTTCGTAAAATGTAATGAAGCAAGCCCTTGAAGCGATACATCAACAAGGACAGGGACTTTCACTCCATTTTCAACATAATTAACAACAATAGTTGATGAAGTCAACCAGCTCCACGCATTACAAACAGTAAACTTCAAACCTTCCAAAGTCGAAGATAACATAACCAAATATGCAACGTGGTGTTGCTTGTGATATACATGAGAGTAGCAAAGGTATTTGGATTAGAACCAACACCTGACATGTTGAGCCTGTAGAAATGTGATCCAAATAAAAAACAAACATATATTTTCAGATGATAGGAACGCCAAATCTACGGTACAACATAATATGTACTGGTTTAGGAGTATCACAAATATTATAGATTCACACAAAACAAAAAAATAAAAGCATATTATATGCAGTACAAACAAATATGTATTTATTCAAAAATGGTATACCATACAGTATATATTACAACAATATATATATCAAAAAGCTTAGAAAAACAATATGTATTAACTTGCATTGAAGAATCATTCAAAAAAACCAGAAAAAAGAACAAAAATCATGAGTTCCTGAAAAAAATAAAAAATCATACCTATTATCAAACTACATTTAAACAAACGGAATACGATGATCTAATGAACAAAATTGAACAATAACAAAAATCAACATAAACACTGAAACACGAACAAAAACGAGATCAAAACATGCATAGAAAACGATAATCATCACGATTTCAGTGTAAGAAAAATAACAAAATCGTGAAACCGAGTTGATTATCATGATTTTAGTTTGAAAAAAATAAAAAACAGAACAAAGCATAACATAAATCAAATAAGAGAGAATAAAATTAACTAGAAAAAAAACCCCAGAGATTTGAGACCGAAACCCTAAAACTGAAGAACACCAGCAGAAGCACAGTGAGAGCGAAATTCGGATCTGAGATGAAGAAAAGAAAGAAAATATGGCAAGATTTAATTTCAACTCATTTTATATGTATGTTATAAAAACGATAAACTAAGAATATTTTAAAAATGTCTCTCATAACTCACACGTGAGTTGGACCAGCGAGTAATAAATCTAGTCTAGCGATTAAACACGCTAAAATGA
>JAJJMC010001949.1:26817-31817 GCA_023531435.1 Papaver californicum | reverse complement strand
TGTGACTCGGAAGAAATGTTTCTCTGTATAGGAACAGAATAGCCATTTCTTCCTATGAAGTATCCAGGAACAAGAACATTAAATAAGAAATATCGACAAATTCTTCCGTATCCCAAGGAAATAAACAATAAATAAAGGGGAGGGGGTACGCTACTACAATTTTCTCTCTACTATTGAATTTTAATATCAGAATAGCTCATATAGTCATGATTCAATGGGTCAGATCCACTTACTTTTTCTTTTGTTGATTTCTAAAGTGACATAGTAGTTCTTCTACTCAGCGGAATGACTGATCATGATAATCAAGATAAATGTTCCACTTTATAACTATACTACTATAATAATAAGTTTTTTTTTAGTAGTATAGTTATGTGGATGTTTCCTTTTTTTGCCATTGAGTTTACAAAAAGTAACAATATCTCTATTTTCCGCCCCAAACTGAAGACTTAGATTATAGTTTTGTGAAAAAAGCCCCTTATCGGATTTGAACCGATGACTTACGCCTTACCATGGCGTTACTCTACCGCTGAGTTAAAAGGGCTCATTTGATTCAATTGTTGAATGAACCAACAGTCACTATGAGTCTACTGTATGTACCTATATATATAATATACATCATATATATGGATCTCGGCTCGTTCAGGACCAATCAAAAATTTTTTGACTTCAGCTTTTTTTTGAGAAGTCTAGGAAAAATGCTTCCTTTTATTTGATTTTATCAATATTAATGCACTACATTTTTTCAAGACCGCCCCTATAATAGATTTGTTTTTTTTTGACCCTCATCAGAATGAGATTCATTTGATTGAGACACAATTCGACGTAGATCCAAGATATTTCATCGAATCATTGATGAACAGATTCGACACGTACCCTGCAATTTTTATAGAAAAAAGAAATTAGATGGAATCATGAAAGCAGAAAATATTCTTCGTATTTAGCCATAGCATTACATTATATTGACAATTACAAAAAACTGTTCATACTATGAGTATAGTAGGCGATCCGGCGGGTATGCCCCCATCGTCTAGCGGTTCAGGACATCTCTCTTTCAAGGAGGCAGCGGGGATTCGACTTCCCCTGGGGGTAGGGTACTACGAAAGGAGGTTGATCATGGATTTATCCATAAGTCTAAAATGGATTCTTCCTGGGTCGATGCCCGAGTGGTTAATGGGGACGGACTGTAAATTCGTTGGCTATATGTCTACGCTGGTTCAAATCCAGCTCGGCCCAAAAATCCGCCGATCCATCATGAGATAATAGAAAAAATTTTGCCTCCAGAAACCAGACAAAGAAACGAAGACTTTTTTATGCTATATCCTTAATTTTTTTGTTCCCATAGATTCTACTTTCTAATGATCTGGTCTGTACCCTTAATTTCTAAGGGAGGGGTAAAGAAAAAAAGACTTTTTCTTTTTTATTTATTATGAAATGATTTGACTACTAGTAATACGTGCCGTTCTCACTAAAGCCCATACCCATATGAATATCAACATATCGCTTCTATCTCTGTTACAATACAGCGATTCTAAATAGAAATATGCTATGAATTTAATAATAAGAATATGTATCCTTTACATCTTATTTCCCTGGGATTGTAGTTCAATTGGTCAGAGCACCGCCCTGTCAAGGCGGAAGCTGCGGGTTCGAGCCCCGTCAGTCCCGACCTAGGATCCGATGAATCCGTCAACTCATTTCTCTATTTTCGGTGAAGAGGGAGGACTGAAAACAAGATCTAATTTCCGCCGGAGGTCTTTTTTATCATCGAAGAAATACAAGAATTTTCATTAATTCTCGACTAGTACTGATTCGTGGGGAGAGCTAGATTGGTACAATTGGTGGTAGGGTCCTATTCGGGATTTCAAGAGATACCGCACAGGTTTTCCTTTTTCTATTGGTTCTGATCCATGGAATTCAATATAATACCCACCCGGTTCCCGAGAGCATACCTACAAATTGAATTCCTTCATTGTGTGATACAAAATTAACTTGACCTTAACATAGTTGGCGCGCCAGAATCCTTTTCAGATTCTATTAAAACCACCTCCTTATTTTCTAGCTCCTATTTTTGGGAACCGCAATTCCTAATTGGAAACAATCTATCTATCTCACTTCCATACCGAATTTCGGATATGATATATGTTCCGGTTTCAATCCAACGAAAGAAGCTTTTATTTTAAAAAAAGAGAGATCAAAGAAAGATCTGCCCTACCCCGCTTAATAAAGAAATTAATAATATTTCTTCTCCTGTTTTTTCTTTGATGAAGGGGTCCTATCGAAGCAAGAGTAAACTCCAAAAAAGTACATTTCTAAAAAAACGAGATCTTTTATACCCGAATCCATCTTTATTACACCTCTTTGTCTTCCAAGAAATTTAGATCATAACAAACTAAATGAGTTTCGAACTTCACTTTTTTCCATTTCATTTCTACTGTTTGGGTTTGTGACCAATTGAAATGGAAGACGGGTCAGATGATACCTCATCAGCTGGTTGTATACGGAAGACGGTAGGTTATAGAAAAGAATGAAAAACGAAAAGGGATTCTTTGTTGTATCAAGAATTCCTTTTTTAATTCGTTATGGATAAAAGATCCTCCTATGTTATACTATTCAATTCTCGACAATGAATCGATCTGAAAGCTCAGATATTGTTATTCATGATATTGATCCGATTCAATATCAAATAACATTGGGATGCAATTCATTTCATTGAATTTAGAGGAGAAGATTTATCATCTCTATGGGATTAGATCCCGAGTTATTGTGAAGTAAAAAACGATGGGATTATGGAAGTAAATATTCTCGCATTTATTGCTACTGCGCTGTTCATTCTAGTTCCTACTGCTTTTTTACTTATCATCTACGTAAAAACAGTCAGTCAAAATAATTGATTCGAATGAAGCTTGACTTCTTTATTCTTATCAATGATTGAAGAAATGAAAGGTATTTTCATTCCACGTCTTAAATGAAATGGGCGGACTAGAATCAGCAGTATATGAGATCCGGTAGTATGGTAGAAAGATATCAATTTCTTTCTACCATACTTTCTATTATTGTATTGTCTCAAGTTGTACTGGTACTGTATAAAGAGGGATAGGCTTCATCTAGATTAATCTACAATATGTATCTTGTATTTTCATATATGTACATATCTATAAATTTCATATATGTGATGTACATCATGTAAATAACACCCCAATTCTAGTTCTTCCTTGCATCTATTTTTTTGTTTGATTGAAAGGTTTTTTTTCATATAGTCCATTACTGTAATTCAATATAATTTGCAAATGGAAATTTCATATTTAAAATCCCTTTACGATATATGAAAAAATGGCTACAGTTTGATTACTCAACTCAATTAGTAGTGCTTTTAGAGTCCACTTCTTCCCCATACTACAAGTGAAAGGGAAAATGTAAAGACTACCATTAAAGCGGCCCAAGCAAGACTTACTATATCCATGTGAATTATGTCCCCTATCTCTATGAATATGAAGGAATTCGTCCATTATTGATCACTAATAATAGTGGAATCTATGGTGCAGAGTCAAAAAGGGATTATGACCAAACGCTATTGATCAAACAATCCAAAAAATCCACCCACAACAAGTTCCTATATGATTTCTGGTAGAAAAGGGAAGGATTAACCACAAGCAAGATACACAGGGACTTTCTTTGTATTATCAAGGAAATCCTCTTTAATGGAAGATGTAGGAATAGTAAGGCCTATTGTTTAGTTTCTTTTGTTGACCTTCATAAGCAAAAAGCATAAAATATACAATCAAGGTAGATCACTACCTACCCCATATCTCTTCAAAAGAGGGTTTTTTCCTTTTGGTTTCCTCTCGAATCTATTGCTTCTGCTGAGCAAAAAAAGAAAGTATTTCTCGGTTTTTGTAGATGAGGCGGCACCCGGATTTGAACTGGGGTAAAAGGATTTGCAGTCCCCCGCCTTACCACTCGGCCATGCCGCCAAACGGATATAAAATAGAGGGAACGCTCTCTTCTTTATTATTTCTTGAATCTCATTGTCTTTATCCCTTTCCTAAACCTAAAAAACCCTTTTTTTTGAACCCAGTTGATTCCCTTCGATTGATTGTATGGTATCTCAAATCTCAAAATAAACAACACCTAAAAACTTCCCCCTTTTTTTATCTTTCAAAAGCGAATGTGCTTTTTCAGTTACAGAATGAAAAATGCAGGGCAAATAGGAACCATTAACTATTGACTTGAATTCATGAAGAGTTCTTGGAACTCCAATTTCGTTTCCTTAACAACGGCATCAAAATGAAGTTGATACACAACTTATCAGTATCAATTCTTTTCAATAATCAATCTTTTTCAATTAAATTTACATTATAACAACAATTATATATATATGTAAACCCCGGAACAGAGATTGTTACAAAGATATCCTAATCAGGTATCTTAGCCATATATGTCTATAAGGAATTATCGTGCTTCCTTTTTTCTTTTTTTCTCTCATTCATAGAGAACAGATCAAACCTTGAATCATTTCTTTTTCTGGTACCCAACCGGATTGTAATATCATAATAATAGGTAGAAATTGGATTCCTTTTGATATTCTATACAAGACTCTAAAAAAAGTATAATCGGCATAATTATGATTCCAGGAATGTTTTATCCTGTTGCAAATTCTAATTTGAGTAGAAAATTCTCCTTATTGCTCCGCTCAATGGTATGAAGTTGGGTAAAATTTCATGTGATTCAGTAAACAGAATATACATTCCATCATTGCTAGATCGATCCATATGGTTCGATGAAGAATGAGCCAATAATGGGATTTTGCTATAAATGGGAAGCTTAAGATGCTCCGGGATGGAAATGAGGGAATGTCTACAATACCTGGGTTTAGTCAGATACAATTTGAGGGGTTTTGTAGGTTCATTGATCAGGGCTTGATGGAAGAACTTTATAAATTTCCAAAAATTGAAGATATAGATCAAGAAATTGAATTTCAATTATTTGTGGAAACTTATCAA
>JAJJMC010001949.1:22500-26717 GCA_023531435.1 Papaver californicum | reverse complement strand
TTGGAAACATTCCTCTAATGAATTCCCTGGGAACCTTTATAGTAAATGGAATATACAGAATTGTAATCAATCAAATATTGCAAAGCCCCGGTATTTATTACCGTTCAGAATTGGACCATAACGGAATTTCGGTCTATACCGCCACCATAATATCCGATTGGGGAGGAAGATCAGAATTAGAGATTGATCGAAAAGCAAGGATATGGGCTCGTGTGAGTCGGAAACAAAAAATATCTATTCTAGTTCTATCATCAGCTATGGGTTCGAATCTAAGAGAAATTCTAGATAATGTTTGCTACCCTGAAATTTTCTTGTCTTTCCCGAACGATAAGGAGAAAAAAAAGATTGGGTCAAAAGAAAATGCCATTTTGGAATTTTATCAACAGTTTGCTTGTGTCGGCGGGGATCCGGTATTTTCTGAGTCCTTATGTAAGGAATTACAAAAAAAATTTTTTCAACAAAGATGTGAATTAGGAAGGATTGGTCGACGAAATATGAACCGGAGACTTAATCTTGATATACCTCAGAACAATACATTTTTGTTACCACGAGATGTATTGGCAGCTGCGGATCATTTGATCGGAATGAAATTTGGAATGGGTACACTTGACGATATGAATCACTTGAAAAATAAACGTATTCGCTCTGTAGCGGATCTGTTACAAGACCAATTCGGATTGGCTCTGGTTCGTTTAGAAAATGTGGTTCGAGGAACTATATGTGGAGCTATTAGGCATAAATTTATACCTACTCCCCATAATTTAGTAACATCCACTCCATTAACAACCACTTATGAATCATTTTTCGGTCTACACCCCTTATCTCATGTTTTGGATCGAACTAATCCATTGACACAAATAGTTCATGGGCGAAAATTGAGTTATTTAGGTCCTGGAGGATTGACAGGTCGAACTGCTAGTTTTCGGATCCGAGATATCCATCCTAGTCACTATGGCCGTATTTGCCCAATTGACACATCTGAAGGAATCAACGTTGGACTTATTGGATCCTTAGCTATTCATGCTAGGATTGGTCATTGGGGGTCGCTAGAAAGTCCGTTTTTTGAAATTGATGAGAGATTCAAAGGGGTACGGGTAGTTTATTTATCGCCAAGCAGAGATGAATACTATATGGTGTCGGCAGGAAATTCTTTGGCGTTGAATCAGGGCATTCAAGAAGAACAGGTTGTTCCAGCTCGATACCGTCAAGAATACCTGACTATTGCATGGGAACAGATTCATCTTCGAAGCATTTTTCCCTTCCAATATTTTTCTATTGGCGCTTCCCTTATTCCTTTTATCGAACATAATGACGCGAATCGGGCTTTAATGAGTTCTAATATGCAACGTCAAGCAGTTCCGCTTTCTCGGTCCGAAAAGTGCATTGTTGGAACTGGGTTGGAACGCCAAGTAGCTCTAGATTCAGGAGTTTCCGCTATAGCAGAACACGAGGGAAAAGTAGTTTCTACCGATACTGACAAGATCGTTTTCTCAGGTAATGGAGACACTCTAAGCATTCCATTGGTTATGTATCAACGTTCCAACAAAAATACTTGTATGCATCAAAAATCCCAAGTTCAACGGGGTAACTGCATTAAAAAGGGACAAATTTTAGCAGATGGTGTTGCTACTGTTGGTGGCGAACTCGCTTTGGGAAAAAACGTATTAGTAGCTTATATGCCATGGGAAGGCTACAATTTTGAAGACGCCGTACTTATTAGTGAACGTCTAGTATATGGCGATGTTTATACTTCTTTTCATATACGGAAATATGAAATTCAGACTCATGTGACAAGTCAAGGCCCTGAAAGGATAACTAATGAAATACCACATTTAGAAGCCCACTTACTCCGGAATTTAGATAGAAACGGAATTGTGATGTTGGGGTCTTGGGTAGAAACAGGTGATATTTTAGTAGGTAAATTAACGCCTCAGATCACGAAAGAATCATCATATGCCCCGGAAGATAGATTATTACGGGCTATACTTGGTATTCAAGTATCCACTGCAAAGGAAACTTGTCTAAAATTACCTATAGGTAGCAGAGGTCGAGTTATTGATGTGAGATGGATCCAGAAAAAGGGGGGTTCCAGTTATAATCCAGAAATGATTCGTGTATATATTTCACAGAAACGTGAAATCAAAGTAGGGGATAAAGTTGCTGGAAGGCATGGGAATAAAGGTATCATTTCCAAAATTTTGCCTAGACAAGATATGCCGTATTTACAAGACGGAACGCCTGTTGATATGGTCTTCAATCCATTAGGAGTACCTTCACGAATGAATGTAGGACAGATATTTGAATGCTCGCTCGGGTTAGCGGGGGATCTGCTAGACAGGCATTATCGAATAGCACCCTTTGATGAGAGATATGAGCAAGAGGCTTCTAGAAAACTCGTGTTTTCTGAATTATATGAAGCCGGTAAGCAAACAGCGAATCCGTGGGTATTTGAACCCGAGTATCCGGGAAAAAGCAGAATATTTGATGGAAGAACGGGAGATCCTTTTGAACAACCTGTTATAATAGGAAAGTCCTATATCCTAAAATTAATTCATCAAGTTGATGATAAAATTCATGGGCGTTCCAGCGGGCATTATGCGCTTGTTACACAACAACCCCTTAGGGGAAGGGCTAAGCAAGGGGGACAACGGGTAGGAGAAATGGAAGTTTGGGCTCTAGAGGGGTTTGGTGTTGCTCACATTTTACAAGAGATGCTTACTTATAAATCTGATCATATTAGAGCTCGTCAGGAAGTACTTGGTACTACGATCATTGGAGGAACAATACCTAAACCTGAGGATGCTCCAGAATCCTTTCGATTGCTCGTTCGAGAACTACGATCTTTGGCTCTGGAATTGAATCATTTCCTTGTATCTGAGAAGAACTTCCAGATTCAAAGGAAGGAAGCTTGATCGGAATGAATCAGAATTTTTCTTCTATGATCGACCGGTATAAACATCAACACCTTCGAATTGGATCAGTTTCTCCTGAACAAATAAGCGCTTGGGCCAAAAAATACTACCCAATGGAGAGGTTGTTGGAGAGGTGACAAAACCTTATACTTTTCATTACAAAACCAATAAGCCGGAAAAAGATGGATTGTTTTGTGAAAGAATTTTTGGGCCTATAAAAAGTGGAATTTGTGCCTGTGGAAACTATCGAGTAATCGGAGATGAAAAAGAAGACCCGAAATTTTGTGAACAATGCGGAGTCGAGTTTGTTGATTCTCGGATACGAAGATATCAAATGGGATACATCAAACTGGCATGCCCAGTAACTCATGTGTGGTACTTGAAACGTCTTCCTAGTTATATCGCGAATCTTTTAGATAAACCTCTTAAAGAATTAGAAGGCCTAGTATACTGCGATGTGTGATTTGATCAAAATTCTTATTTTACAGATTGGGACTAAGAAACTGTCATCCCATTCACTCCGATTGGGATGCCCTGACTCTGACATGTCTCGTGGTAGGAGTAACATGAAGCTCAGAATTATGGATGTATTTAATACTCCAAAAAAGGGAATTGATCTATGGTCGATTCCGTAACAGAAAAATAGGAATTGCTAGTTGTACCTCGTGAAAAAGACTTCTTTCGTGGAATTAGCCATTCCATTTGTTTTAGAAAGAAATTATGTTCTAGTAAGCAAATATGACATGGTTACAAGGGCCTATTCATCGCGTATAGGCTTTAAGGGCATCATGTCATAACCGTCGAGGTTAAGTAGGGGCCTAAAAGATCGAATGGAATGATACATAGACAAGTAAATCCCTTATGAGTTCCAAGGTATTCTTTTAAAAGGGATTTGGTATTCGAAGGGAGGTAGACTACTCAAGAATTTCACATTTCATTTCATTGAAATGTTGGTTGGTCCTGATTGGGAACTTGAGTAAGGAGTAGATCGTTGGGGGTTTTCTAAAAAAAAATTTTAAACGAGAACCCCTTATTTGATGTAACTACTTGAGCCGGATGAGAGGAAACCCTCGCGTCCGATTTTTAAGGGGGGAAATCCTATACTATAAGGAACCTATCCCAATTTTTCTTTTGCTAGGACCGTAGCTAAAAAACCTACTTTCTTACGATTACGAGGTTCATTCGAATATGAAATCCAATCTTGGAAATACAGCATCCCACTTTTTTTTACTACTCAAGGCTTCGATACATTTCGAAATCGAGAAATCTCTACTGGAGCAAGTGCTATCAGAGAACAATTAGCCG
>JAJJMC010001949.1:12500-17500 GCA_023531435.1 Papaver californicum | reverse complement strand
TCGAGATCAGGTGATATAACGCAGGGTCTTCCAAAAGTGGAACAGGTTTTAGAAGTGCGCTCGCTTGATTCAATATCAATGAACCTAGAAAAAAGGGTTGAAGGTTGGAACGAACGTATAACAAGAATTCTTGGAATTCCTTGGGGGTTTTTGATTGGCGCAGAGTTAACCATAGCACAAAGTCGTATCTCTTTGGTTTATAAGATTCAAAAAGTTTATCGATCCCAGGGGGTGCAAATCCACAATAGGCATATCGAGATTATTGTGCGTCAAATAACATCAAAAGTTTTGGTTTCGGAAGATGGAATGTCTAATGTTTTTTCACCCGGAGAACTTATTGGATTGTTGCGAGCGGAACGAACGGGACGAGCTTTGGAAGAAGCGATCTGTTATAGAGCCGTCTTATTGGGAATAACGAGGGCGTCTCTGAATACTCAAAGTTTCATATCCGAGGCGAGTTTTCAAGAAACTGCTCGAGTTTTAGCAAAAGCCGCTCTACGAGGTCGTATCGATTGGTTGAAAGGTCTGAAAGAGAACGTTGTTCTGGGGGGGATGATACCTGTTGGTACCGGATTCAAAGGATTAGTGTATCATTCAAGGCAACACAGCAATATCCCTTTTGAACTAAAAAAGAATAACCTATTCCGAGGGGGGTTTAGAGATATTTTGTTCCAACACAAAGAATTATTTGATTCTTACATCCCAAAGAATATCCACGATCCATCAGAACAATTATTTACGGGATTTAATGATTCCTAAGAGCGGATTAATCCTTTTAACTTAACTTTAAACTATCTGGTCTAAAGATAATAGTGAATAGAAAGGAATTTATGGCTTGGCCCGTGTATCAACGGCCAATCTCTGGTAAAAGGTTCCATCGGAACAATTCTTTATTTAGTATTTAGGGTATCTCATCTCTTAAAAAAAAGGGAAGCGTGGGGAGAAATGACAAAAAGATATTGGAACATTAATTTGGAAGAGATGATGGAAGCAGGAGTTCATTTTGGTCATGGTACTAGGAAATGGAATCCTAGAATGGCACCTTACATCTCTGCAAAGCGTAAAGGTATTCATATTACAAATCTTACTAGAACTGCTCGCTTTTTATCAGAAGCTTGTGATTTAGTTTTTGATGCAGCAAGTAAAGGAAAGCAATTCTTAATAGTTGGTACTAAAAATAAAGCAGTTGATTCAGTAGCATCGGCTGCAATAAGGGCTCGGTGTCATTATGTTAATAAAAAATGGCTCGGTGGCATGTCAACGAATTGGTCCACTACAGAAACGAGACTTCATAAGTTCAGGGATTTGAGAGCGGAACAAAAGAAGGGAAGACTCAACCGCCTTCCGAAACGAGATGCAGCAATGTTGAAGAGACAATTATATCACTTGCAAACATATCTGGGTGGGATCAAATATATGACGGGGTTACCTGATATTGTAATCATCGTTGATCAGCAAGAAGAATATACGGCTCTTCGAGAATGTGTAACTTTGGGAATTCCAACGATTTGTTTAATCGATACAAATTGTGACCCGGATCTCGCAGATATTTCGATTCCAGCCAATGATGACGCTATAGCTTCAATCCAATTAATCCTTAACAAATTAGTATTCGCCATTTGTGAGGGCCGTTCTAGCTATATCCCAAATCGTTGATTAATAATAAGATAAGTCAATTACTTCGAGAACTCCATAGATTTTTTGAATCGGTTACTATATTCTGAATACCAAAAAAGAGATAAAAAAGCTGGGGATATTATGTGATTACTTGATATCCGAAAAATATGATTCAAGTAGACGAGTTGAGAAAGAGATAGTGGAATCAAAATAATTCCTTTTTTAGTTCTATTTCTGCCAGAGGACAATATGAATGTGCTACCATGTTCCGTCAACACATTAAAAGGGCTATACGATATATCCGGTGTGGAAGTAGGCCAACATTTCTATTGGCAAATAGGTGGTTTCCAAGTCCATGCCCAAGTCCTTATTACGTCATGGGTCGTAATTGCTATCTTATTAGGTTCAGCTGCTATAGCTGTTCGGAACCCACAAACTATTCCGACCAATGGTCAGAATTTCTTCGAATATGTCCTTGAATTCATTCGAGACTTGAGCAAAACTCAGATTGGAGAAGAGTATGGTCCTTGGGTTCCCTTTATTGGAACTATGTTCCTATTTATTTTTGTTTCTAACTGGTCAGGGGCTCTTTTACCTCGGAAAATAATACAGTTACCTCATGGGGAGTTAGCCGCACCTACGAATGATATAAATACTACCGTTGCTTTAGCTTTACTCACGTCCGTGGCATATTTCTATGCGGGTCTTACCAAAAAAGGGTTGGGTTATTTCGGTAAATACATTCAACCAACTCCAATCCTTTTACCAATTAACATCCTAGAAGATTTCACAAAACCCTTATCACTAAGTTTTCGGCTTTTCGGGAATATATTGGCTGATGAATTAGTAGTTGTTGTTCTTGTTTCTTTAGTACCTTCAGTGGTTCCTATACCTGTCATGTTTCTTGGATTATTTACAAGCGGGATTCAAGCTCTTATTTTTGCAACTTTAGCCGCGGCTTATATAGGCGAATCCATGGAGGGTCATCATTAACTAGCTTTTCTGATTGATATTCGGGAATTTAAAATAAAGGAAAGAGATCTAAAAGATCTTTTTCCTAAGATTCTTGGCCGATTGATGTCATACCCCCACTTCTATTTGTTCATTCAATTACAATATTAGAATTATATTAGGGTTCATAATTTGAATCCAAATTGTTATGCTATCTAACTTTGATTGTGATTAAACAAAAAACGATGTTTCTATAGAACGATGGATTGGCATTTAAATTTTTTTAATTCAAGGATTGTCCAAAATTCGAATTAATTCCATGCAATTTCATCAACCAAATCCTGATATTGTATTGATATGTAATGATTCGGGCTAATGATAATGAACCAACCAACCCGCCCATTTGGATTCATACGGGATAATGATAACTAAAGGGCAAAGAGGAAGTGACAAATGGGCTTCATAAAAAATAGGTTAGGGGATCGACTTAGGTATATGTAATGGCTATAAACCTATTGTTGTGTATGTTTTTTCTAGAATTCGAATGCATATAGGATGAGAATTCAATAGTTGGTTTACACTATGGAAGAAACATATGTATATGTGATATTAGATATTGACTAGTTATATATGAACTATCCATAGATCTTATTTCCTTTACGATCCCACTCTGAATTTCGATGAGGATTCCAATAGAAGTCCTTCCATTTCGTCTGTGACGAATGAATAAACACATGAAACCAAGAGCATATAGTATAGAAGAGAAAAATAACGAAGAATTGAAAGAATGCTTTGGAACTAAGAAATGGAAGAGCTTTATGGATTGCTAATTGATAAAGACTCGATGGATGGGAACTAAAAACGAGAAATCGAAGTAGTTCTGACGATTCAATAATATAATTACTTCAATTGGATATATGTTAGTAATGGAATCATAAGGCATTATTTATTGGTTGATTGTATCATTAACCATTTATTTATTTTGGTGCGAGGAGCTTACCATGAATCCACTGATTTCTGCCGCTTCCGTTATTGCTGCTGGATTGGCCGTAGGGCTTGCTTCTATTGGACCTGGAGTTGGTCAAGGTACTGCTGCGGGACAAGCCGTAGAAGGTATTGCGAGACAACCAGAGGCGGAGGGTAAAATACGAGGTACTTTATTGCTGAGTCTGGCTTTTATGGAAGCTTTAACAATTTATGGCTTGGTTGTGGCATTAGCACTTTTATTTGCGAATCCTTTTGTTTAATCCTAAGAATTTGAAAGTTTTTTTCTCCATTTTATTGCCCTGGATTTCCTACCTGCTTTTTTGAATTCTATCAAGATTTTACTCTTACAATCACTTTTTTTTGAGACAATATCCGTGGGAAGGACTGATTTGAGGATGAGGAATTAGCAGACCTACTCGCTTTCTTCCTTCCCGTTCTTAGTCCAACGAAACCCTTTTTTTTTAGAAAGCGTTGCAAAAGATGAGGTATTTCACGACTGACATGAGATCTGGACCTAATTCTAATAAGTGTGTTTTTGAGTGGGAACCTCAAATGAAATAAAAAAAATGCAAAATGGAATAATAAAATCTATGTAAAAAAAAAGGAAATCAAAAATTAATCAAACAATAAAAAAAGGGACGAATTGATACAAACTCTGTTTTATTTTGTTAGTCCTATCTATAAGAGGAGATCATATGAAAAATGTAACCGATTCTTTCGTTTCTTTGGGTCACTGGCCATCCGCCGGGAGTTTCGGGTTTAATACCGATATTTTAGCAACAAATCCAATAAATCTAAGTGTAGTACTTGGCGTATTGATCTTTTTTGGAAAGGGAGTGTGTGCGGGTTGTTTATTTCAAGAATAGGCTGGATCTAACCAGCTGCACTTTCTTTTTTCTTTAGAACTAAACTAAGTAAATGAAGGGTGCACGATCTCGCGAATTACTTCTGAAAAAGTAAAGAAATCATATGTAAGAACCATAGCATTTCGCGACTCATTGGTAAAGTAAATACACTTTGATTCTCTATCAACCAATAATGTGGAACTATTAACATGGTTAAAGCTAAACCGTTTGAAGTCTAGGCGCTACATGGTACTCTTTCTACCACTATGTTAGTATGGAAATGGTTTCAAAAAAAGTTGGCAATTTATTCGATATAGAACACTCATATCGATAAAACGATTTGAACCTGTTACTGGAAAAAGGAAGGATCCCTTTTTTCAATGCCGAATCGACGACCTATGTATTAAAGTAAGAAGCATTTTTTGGATTTTCAGAAAAAAATATAAACAACTTTGCCGATAATTACAGATTTTTGTCTGGTCGGAAGAGTCCTCCAAATATTATGGTCGTGGATCAATGATCCGTTTTGATATTTTGGAATACGAACAGAGAAGAGAGGATAGGCTCATTACATAAAAAATATGGAATCCCCTATAAGTA
>JAJJMC010001949.1:2500-10000 GCA_023531435.1 Papaver californicum | reverse complement strand
AATTCAAAACCGAACATGAAACTTTGGTTTCATTCGGCTCCTTTATGGAAAATGGATAGATTCCAAAATCTAAGTTGTAAAAAAAATTTTGACCCATAACACCTATGTTAGCTTTTTTGTCTGAATGCATTCAAAACAACTCGCTTTATAGATGATCCCTCTAGAAGGGGGTAATTCTAACAAATACTTCTAGTTATTTCGTTCTCTATTTCTACTGTGCGAATCCTGAGGAAAAGAGTTGTGTTTCCACCGAGCTGAAACAATATGTTGATGGCCCTAGTAAAACAAAGTCATCATTTAATAGCTATTTCGCTTCAATTTCCCTTCTACAAAGAAAAAAAGGAAGATCTAGTTACGATTGAAATACACTTTTTTCTTCATCCATGGACCCTTTATTCATACTCATTTAATTGGAAGTTTTGATCCAACTAAAAAAAATTATGCTTCGCAATTCCATAATCCAATTTTCCATTTTAAATTGACCCTTGGATACAAATCACGAGAATGTATATTCTTCCTCAAATCTGTCATTGAGAGGTAAAGGATAAAATCCTTTTAAGAAAGAAAGTTTTTGATCGGAATACAAATTAACCGAAAGACCCCTTAACTATTTAAGGGATTAATAGAACGAATCACACTTTTACCACTAAACTATACCCGCTACAATTGATTATTGTATATGAATGGAATCTTTGTCGAACAAGGGAATCCTACATAATCAAGATAGGATCAGAATAGAATTATTAAATTGGAGCGTTGACGCTTTTTGTCGGGAGAACTTGATGAGGTAGGAAAAGAAGTCTTATTAAACAAAAGGGTTATATCTTTTTATTTTGCTGGGCTGGGGGGTTCTTTAAAGAAAGAGCCACTGAAGTCACAAAAAATTGTGTAAGAATCCGTAGCTCCGTTTTTTCAACCCTCCAATCCTTTAGAAGAAAATACAAAATTTTCTCAAAAAAGAGAGAAAGTTTGACTCTTTCATTTTTTGAAAATACCCTTTCCCTATTTATTTTATTCATATTCCGCCGGTAAATTTTAGGAATTCGAGCCAATCAACTGGATCTAGTATAAAAACCCGGAGTCTTTTTTATGGACTCAACTCAAGTCTTCAAATAAAGACTGCCCTTGAAGAAATAACGAAATTAGAGTTATAATATTAAGAAATAGGATAGGTCCCTCTTTTTCCAAATTGATAAAAAAAGCAAAGACACTTCTATCCTATACCATAAGATTGGAAATAGTCTTACGTGTTCCTGTCGTTGTTGTTTCAATAACAAGTATTTTTGTTTTCAAATCAGAGAAATGAGTTGATCCATCATTCATTGCGTTGGAATAAAGTAAGAAATGGCCCGGCTAGGTACTGACCAGGCCGGGGAATAAAAGGAGCTTTCGGCTAAAAAAGGGGGGATATTTTTTTTCTTTCTATGGAAGATATACCCATTATCGAAATGAAATTCGAGTTGGATTGCTAATCCAATTTGTATCTATCTTATCTATCTATAGAATAAAGTGAAAGAAAAAATAAAGACTTTTTGGCTTCAAGCGTAACCGTAACATAGTAATTTTTTCAATTTGGAGAGATGGCTGAGTGGACTAAAGCGGCGGATTGCTAATCCGTTGTACGATTTATTTGTACCGAGGGTTCGAATCCCTCTCTTTCCGTTTCCTCCGATGACTTTCTTTTTTTTGCATTCAAAAAAAGATCGAGACCTTTTCATTGCATTTTATCTTATTTTCTCATAGTTAAATGTCTGGAATAAAAAAAAAAAGAAAATGAATAAACCAACAAGCAAGAAAAAAGCTTTTTCCTCTTTTTTATTCCTCACGTCCAGGATTACGTCCTGGATCATTAGATAGGAATCCGAAGATAAAAAGAGAAACAAAGAATATCACTACTGTGTAAACAAAGAGTTTGAGAGTAAGCATTACACAATCTCCAAGATCATTTTTGTAAAAAAAGGGAATAGACTATCCTTTTTTATACCACATATCCTCTTTTTACACCAAGAAACGAAGTAGTTTCTCGAAAAGAAAGTAATTTTTCGAAATTCGTTTGTAATAAGATTCTTTCGTTACGGAAACGCTTTTTTATGACACAATTCTATATTATATTGTGGGGGACCCTAAATTGAATAGGGCCCTTGAAGTAGAAGGTCAAGTTGGGGAGGTGATCAAGATTTCTCGCAATTATCCAAGAATTCAAATGTTTGGATCGAGGGTTCAGAATATAAGACTTAGCTGATCTTATTAATTGTTAGACTCTTTTTTTATCAAAAAATCATACATGTTTGTAGGACAGTAGTAAAAAAATATCATCGAAAACTTACAGCAGCTTGCCAAACAAGGGCTAAGAGAAGAAAGAGCACAGGTATTACTGGCATAACATCTACAATTGGATTAAAAAAAGCATAAGCCTCGGGCAATTTGGCGAAGAAAAAACTACTCGAATGAAGGGCAGAATTAAGACAGATACAGATCAAACTAAAGATATTAAGCATAACAAACATTTCCTTCTTGGAGATAATTGTATTTTGATTGAGTCATTGATATTAAGGAAAAAAAGGAAGAAAGTAAGGTAGATTCAAATTCTTCTTTTTTTTTACTTGCTCAATCACAAATCCTTCAATTCTCAACCGAGAACAGAAGGAGTCATACTTTCATACAATATCTTAATTGAATTCTATGTAATGATCAATAAATTAAGTTAAATTCTACAACTATATGCATTAAATCCTAGCAACAATCTACTCTATTCCATAGAGATTTGGGTGGGAATTGACGAATAAACAATACGGATATTAGTGTTTATTGGTGTCAAATATAAATATAAATGGGGCGTGGCCAAGCGGTAAGGCAACGGGTTTTGGTCCCGCGACTCGGAGGTTCGAATCCTTCCGTCCCAGAGCAGTCCAATTAGGTTCAAAGTGTAATGTTGAATAAAATCGAATCTTTTTTTCTGAGTTCTACTGATTCTTTTCTGAATCATATCTTACCCTTTTTCTCGCAAAACAACCCAGGGCAAATGACATGCCGATAGAGCGAGATCTATTTCCTATCCTACCTGGCCAGGAAATAGCTCAATAGTTGAATTCAAAAATGAGATGGGCTCTTCCGCGTCTGCCTGTTCCATCGATATTCCTAGTTGCTTAGAAAGACTTTATGGTCTATATCCATAAAAAAAAAAAAGAACGCATTCAAAGTGAAAATGCGAAAAAGCTCTACCTTACCCCCCCTATCACTAAAGTAAATAGTGGAGTCCAGTTATTAGTTATTAATTCTCTGTGGATCTTGGAAGTCTAAACTAAACAAGAAGGGGCTCTTGGGACTAATTGAATTTTCATTCCATCACCGAGATAATGATTCATTCAAAATAGATGGGTGATTGAGTCGGAAATGAGATATCTATTAAACCTTTTTAACTACAGGCTATGATCTGATTACTAAATCCTTTAATTGATTTCACGATCAAATAATCAAAATTCTATTGAAATAGAAAATTTGAAAAACGAAACGCTTTTCATGATGTTTTATCAATCTTTGGTTCTCGAAGAGATGTGAGATTTGTTAACTTTAATTCTATCAACTCATTTCTGGCCTTTCCAGTTCATTGGACTCGTTTCTTTGGTTAATACTTAATATTCATTTTGTTCCGGTATTAGAAATATAATGAAAGACCCTTCTTTTTTTTAGTTAGGTGTTTTGTTTTTAGCTTAGTTGTTCGAGAAAGGTTGAATCTTTCATGATTGATGGTCTTGAACAATCTGTTCTGTTGAAGATGCAGATTAAAGAAAAGCGTTTTTTTCTTCATTTTCTTTATTAATTCTTTTGCTCATAGAATAAAAGATAGGGTTAATTAAATTGAATCCTTTGCGGAGACTTCTCCAGAAAAAAGGACCTTTCCATATAGAAAAAGAAAGTATGAAAGTATAGATTACTATGTACCGATTGAACTAATGACTATTCATGATTCCATATTGAATCAATTCCATACCGGCTCCAAACTAGAGGAAAGTTATGGTAAAACTTCGTTTAAAACGATGTGGTAGAAAGCAACGTGCGACTTGAAGGACATGATCGGTTGTGGATTCTTACATCCACCATTTTATATAGGAATGAAGGTGCTCTTGGCTCGACATAGTTTGTTCTGTTCCACTAGAACAATCCCTTTTTGCTGGGTTGTAAATAGTACATGATGGAGCTCGAGTAGAAAGTATTGATTCATTTCTCAGGGGCAAGGGTCTAGGGTTAGTGTCAATCAATAAGTCGGAACAACTTCGTAAGTATATCTTCAATATAGAAATAGAAAGGATCCAATTCGAGCAAACGTTTCAAAAAAAGGAAATTCTTTTCTTGGAATTGTCAAAAAACGAAACTATTTTGATCAAAACAAAAGTGTATCGCATGGGAATCAATCCTTCATCTGATTCTTCGATAGAAAGAAATCACAAAAGGTATGTTGCTGCCGTTTTGAAAGATTAAATATCACCGAAGTAATGTCTAAACCCAATGATTCAAAGCAACGATAAAGGATCCCGGAACAAGAAAACACCATTTTCTGTTGTCTCAACAATAGGTTCGGTCAGGGCGAGGAATAAAAAATGGACTCTAAACAAGACAAAGCAAGGGGGTTAGAGACAGCTCAATAAATAAAATGCCTAAGCTTAAGGATTTTCCTTTGAGCTCTTTGATAATTATACAACTTGAGTTATGAGTACGAATGTTTTTTCTTTTCTGCGGGAAGGAAGAAAAAAAGGAATTCAAAAAAAGTCTAATGGATTTTATTATTTTCTCAATCTATTTGGAACTATATACATAAATTCAAATCATTCTTTCTCGAGCCGTACGAGGAGAAAACCTCCTATACGTTTCTAGGGGGGGCGTTGTTCATCTACATCTATCCCAATGAGCCATCTATCGAATCGTTGCAATTGATGTTCGATCCCGAAGAGAAGGAAGAGATCTTCGAAAAGTGGGTTTTTACGATCCGATAAAGAATCAAACTTATTCAAACGTTCCCGCTATTCTCTATTTCCTTGAAAAAGGCGCTCAACCCACAGGAACCGTTCATGATATTTCAAAGAAGGCAGAGGTGTTTAAGGAACTTCTTCCCGGTAATCAAACGAACTTTAAATAATGAACAAAGATAAAGAAAGTGAGGGTTCCATAATGTGAACTTCCTGGAATTTCTTCTTTTTTCACTCTTTTTTTTTTGTTCTATTTATACGAATTTACTATTAGATTGCTTTCATATAATCCCATATTATCGATTCTCGAATATTATCGATTCTCGAAATAATGAAATATTTTTTCTTGATATGGTTTGGTTTTTGTTAGGATGACACCAAGAAAAGGGGGTTAAGCTTGCTTATTGTCCCTTTTGTTATATTCGGGTTTTGTCTTTTTTTCTTTATGTTTTCAACGTTCATATTGACAATAGTGTATTGAACAAATATAATTGGATCGTGGATAAATGGATCTATTTATCCACGTCCCATAAGTTTTGTTTTTTACTTCAAAAAAAGTGCTCGTTAGATTTGCTGTAACACAAGAGGACCCTTTTTTATGAAAAAATAGACAAATAAAGGAGAATCTCTCTTTTTTTATCTGGGAATTTCTTCTATTTTCATATGATTTGTTCATTTTTATATTCCGAATCGGTCCTAAAAACCTTTTGTCGATTTGTTGCTAGTTTAATCCTTTGATGTGGCCGTTCAATCTAATCTATTTCTTTTTTTATTTCGATCATATCTACACACCATAATTACATTATTTGGGTTGCTAACTCAACGGTAGAGTACTCGGCTTTTAAGTGCGGCTAGATTCTTTTACACATTTGGATGAAGCAACGGATTCGTCCATACCATTGGTAAAGTTTGTAAGACCACGACTGATCCTGAAAGGGAATGAATGGAAAAAATAGCATGTCGTATCAATGCAAAACTCTGAGAATTCTTCATCCTTACCAGATCGGTACAAAATATTGTTTGAATTCTTGGAGCGTGACAAAAGAAATTCACGGATGGGTCGAGTGAATAAATGGATAGAGCCATACGGCTCCAATTATAGGTAAATAAAAAGCAACGGGCTTTTGTTCTTAATTTGAATGATTACCCGATCTAATTATACGTTAAAAATATATTAGTGCCTAACGCGGTAAAAGGTTCTCCTATAAGTGGATTATCTATTTTTTTATAAATCCTAACTATTCACTATATCTTCATTATAGTATGGAGGGGAGACGAATGTGTAGAAGAAGGGGTATATTGATAAAGATTCATTTTTTCCAAAATCAAAAGAGCGATCGGGTTGCAAAAATAAAGGATTTCTAACCATTATCAATTGGATTAAAAAAGGGAGGATCCGTTGATTAGCCTATCTGTATCCGAGGTGTCTAGTCTTTTATTACTATATACCTTGTTTTGACTGTATCGCACTATGTATCATTTGTGAACCCAAGAAATCCTTTGCCTTTGTTTCAAATCGAATTTCAAATGAAGGAATTAGAAGCATATTCCAAAATAGATAGATCTCGGCAACAAGACTTCCTATATCCACTTCTATTTCAGGAGTATATTTATGCACTTGCTCATGATCATGGTTTAAATGGATCAATTCTTTATGAATCCGTGAAAAATGTAGGTTATGATAATAAATCCAGTTCACTGCTTGTGAAACGTTTAATTACTCAAATGTATCAACAGAAACATTTTCCTTTTTTGAGTTCGACAAATGTTTCTAAACAAAAAAATTTTGTTGCGCACAACCCAAATGTTTATTATCAAATGATATCCGAGGGGCTTGCAGTCATAGTAGAAATTCCATTTTCACTACGATTAGTATCTTTTCTAGAAGGAAAGGATAGAAAATCTCAAAATTTACGATCAATTCATTCAATATTTCCTTTTTTAGAGGATAAATTATCACATTTAACTCATGTGTCAGATATACTAATACCCTACCCTGTCCATCTGGAAATCTTGGTTCGAATCCTACGCTCTTGGATACAAGATGTCCCCTCTTTGCATTTATTGCGATTCTTTCTCCATGAGTATCGTAATTGCTATAGTCTTATTACTAAAAAAAAAGAAATTTCCTTTTTTTCAAAGGGGAATCAACGCTTTTTCTTCTTCCTATATAATTCTCATGTATATGAATGCGAATCCATATTCTTTTTTCTCCGTAAACAATCTTTTCGTTTACGATCAACATCTTTTAGAATCCTTCTTGAGCGAATAAATTTCTATGGAAAAATGGAGCATCCTGTAGTAGTGTTTAGTAATTATTTTCAGACCTTCCTATGGTTCTTCAAGGATCCTTTTATGCATTATGTCAGATATCAAGGAAAATCCATTCTGGCTTCAAAGGGAAGTCCTCTTTTGATGAAAAAATGGAAATGTAATCTTGTAAATTTATGGCAATGTCATTTTTTCTTGTGGTCTCAACCAGATAGAATTAAGATAAATAAATTATCCAATCATTCCCTCGAGCTTTTGAGCTATC
>JAJJMC010001937.1:0-12643 GCA_023531435.1 Papaver californicum | reverse complement strand
TTTTAAGTAATTTGATTAACTTGATTTTTAGGTTTCGATTGGGTGTGTTGATTAACTTGATTTTTAGGTTTCAGTATATGGGTGTGATGATTTGTTTTCTGTTTTCAGTATATGGGTGTGAATCGTGTGATGATTTTTAGGGATTTCCAGAGTTGGTGTAAGTAATACACAAGAAAGAAGCTTTATCTACGTTCTCTGAAATTAACTTTTCTAGTCACTTCGTTTGGTTAGGTGTTGGCATGAGTAATCAAA
This sequence comes from Papaver californicum, assembly GCA_023531435.1. Classification (NCBI taxonomy): domain Eukaryota; kingdom Viridiplantae; phylum Streptophyta; class Magnoliopsida; order Ranunculales; family Papaveraceae; genus Papaver; species Papaver californicum. Next base: position 12,391 of record JAJJMC010001937.1, on the reverse strand, counting down.
TCAAAGGGACTTTTCTTACAGAAGTGAGTCTGATCTCAATAGCATTTAAATGATAGCTTTGTTTGTGAACCTTTGGTCTGTGGAGAAAGGATTCTTTTACAAAATGTGTATAGAATCTGGTTTCGATGTCTTTTATTGATTAATATTGCTGTAACATTACCATTTGTCTCTTTAAGCTTATAGTATTTGATTGTGGACATAACCATGTATGCATTAGCACACATGGGGCAACTGCTTATTTAGAGAATACTCAATACTAGTATACCCTTTGACCACAAAATTCTGCATTAAATTTTGGGTCTTTATCTCTCTGTAATTAGGAATTCAGTGCTTTTTGGTGTAATTGTTTTCATTTTTGGATTTCGGTTCAAACTTACTGCAAGAAACTTCCTGCACTTAAGCAGTTTGTGTTGAATCTTTAATTCTTCAAGTAACATAATCTGGCTGATTTTCTGCCAGTATTTTTTTTCTCACTACAATGTATTTCATATTCAAAGTTTATTGTTTGTTAAATTTCTGGCTCTTAGACGTAGGTTTCGGCCAGGTTTTAAGTAGGCTTGTCAATTATGGTGGAGCCTTTTTTTTGCTGTCTTACTGGAGGGAAGAACTCACCTTTTTGTTCATATTTTGACACCTACTTGTTTCTTTCGAAATTGCAATGCAAATTACAGGTTACAGAATTATCTTATAATTTACCTCATGTTGCTACACACTTAATCTTACCGAGTGAACTATTGTTCTTCCTTGTTAAAGTGAATTGCTGCGATTAAATTTTCTGATTTCCATTTCTCCATTTCTTTTTATGTTGTCAATATAAAATAGATTGGTCCAAACCTATTGCAGTCCCTCCAATTTTGACTTTTTTGTCTGTCTTTCGTGTGTGTTACGTATATCTATCACAACCTCTTCTAGTTGGCTTGGTGACCTCCTTGTTGTGTTTTTAACATTTTACATTGTCCACCAAACCACCAAAGTGCCGTATCTTGCGATTTTTCTTTCTGTTTAATTTCTAAGGGTTAGTAAATCGTACATTCGGATTTCATCTCCACTTCAACACTTGTCTGGAAGCCTTGAAGTCTAAGATATAATCCTATTGAAGTCTAAGATAGCATCCTATTAAAATCTATTCTGCTTACAGGTAGGGAGTAGTGAGACGAGATGATATGACTGGTAATTCTGATATTTTCACTTGTTGAGTTGCACTACCTACTTACTGTGTAGGAGGGTTCCGATTTTGCAACTACTAAAGCTTAATAGGATGCAGTGAGCTGAGATGATTTCAGAGATACGGAAAGTCTAAATGTTCAATAAATGACCTTACGTTATTATAATATTTTGGTTGTGGGTTTTGAATTGTGATTCTTGCTGTTATTGTCATTGTTACTACTACTAAATGGAGCCCACTACAAAATAGACAGGTTAACCTTAAATTCCATTTCCGTAGCTTTAGCTTAGGGATTAACTTAGCTTTGAAGATCCCATGTAGGTCCTATCTATACCTCATCCATCACTTTATTGTTTGTTTTGATTTGACCTCCCCATCAAACTTATTGACCATGATCACCACCCCACCATGATCACTTTATTGTATATTGGGAGAACTCTCTTTGCATTCTCTCACACTTGTGTCCTTGGTTTGATTGATTTTTGGAAGTCGATGACTGTGAGTAGCTATGAGCTTTTGTTTCAAGAGCTATTTATTGTGATCAATCTTGGGTTTACTTTTCCAGATATGGAGTGCATTCTCCATTTCTCTCCACTCTCTCCGGCTTCTCCAGTTTCACTTTTATCAATATGTTGCGTGACCCAAGGCTCTCTTGCCACACATACAAATTTTCCTGCCACCTCTTCCATGTTTTATGTTGGCTTTTAAATGCTGATGCTCAAGTAGTTATTCATTTAAGCTGGGTGTATAAAGTGAGCCCTTACAAGTTGGGCACTCATGTGCATCGTTGTTGAAAAACATTATGAAATTGCACAAAGAGTTGAAGCAAACTTCATAACGTTACGAAGAGCTTCAAAGTCAAACTTTTTTTATGGTTTGCAAGGGTACTTTGCTTTAAAGTTTTTTCTTACAGTACCTTAGTATGTGACTATATGCAGAATGTCTTTTCTATAATCTTTTCTTCTAACTATTTTTTGGTCCTCTAATACTTTGTTCTTTTTTTTTCAGAATGTCTCAAAGAGAATCCAATCAAGTTGGAACCCCAAGCTGCAGTCAACCAAATTGTTCACAACAAGAACTAGGAGAACAAAGTGTTGGATGTTCAACAACTGCTTCAACACCTTCTAGTAAGAGACCAGCAGTTGAAGCAGAAGAAGATGATCCAATTATTGTTGCTGCAATAAAAAAATTGCGAACAACAAGGTCACTGGTATGGGATGAATTTACAAGGAAAGTTACTAAAAGGCTTGTAAAAGGGAAGTTGGATGAGTATGAGGCTGTCGTTGAAGGTAAATGTCATCATTGTGGAAAGGTAATTGAAGCATGTAGTGAAAAAGGAACTAGCCGCTTGTCTGCTCATCTAAAAATCTGCCCCAAGAAAGAAGAAAACAAGCCAGGACAGATGAAGATTTCTACAGCAATGAAAAAAGCAGGTAACCAAGCAACTAAAATAGTTAATTGGAAGTATGATCCAAATGTTACTAGGTTATGCATTGTTAAAATGATTGCTAAGCATGATTACCCTCTTAACATGGTTGAGCATTTCTACTTTAGAGAGTTTTGTAAGTCTTTGAACCCTGCTGCTAAAATACCATCTAGGAATACAACTAGATCAGATCTAATGAGGTGTTATGTTGAAATGAAAGCTGAATTGCAACTACAATTAGATAATTTGACTTCCAAATGTAGTCTTACAACTGATATGTGGACTGCCAAACACTAAAGATGGTTATTGCTGTGTGACATGCCATTTTATAGATGATAAGTGGAATTTTCAGAAGAAAACCTTAGCTTACATTGTAGTCCCATCACCACATACCGGAGATGTTCTCTCAGATTTTATCAAAACTTGCACTTTGGAATGGAACATAGATAGGAAATTTTTTGCTTTAACTGCTGATAATGCTAGTGCGAATGGCGTTATGATGAGAAATCTGATTAGTTGGCTAGATGGTAAGAATTGTATATTGCTTGAAGGAAAAATGTTTCACATGAGGTGTAGCAACCACATACTACATTTGATTGTATTGTATGGCATGAAAGTAGCTGCAGAGTTTATAGAGGGTATTAGAGGGTGTGTTAAATATGTTAAGTCTTCACAAGCTAGGAAAGAAAAGTTTGAAACAGCATTGGCACAATGTAGATTGTCTGGAAAGTCAGTTAGTTTAGATGTGGACACAAGGTGGAACTCCACTTTTCTAATGCTTAAGAATGCAATTGCACTTCAAGAAGGTTTTGAAAGATTAAATGAGTTTGATCTTGATTTCAATCTTCTTCCATCTAAACAGCAGTGGGAACAAGGAAAAGTAATTTGTAATTGTTTAGAGGTTTTTAATGATATTTCAAATAAGTTTGCAGGGATTAAGTATCCAACTGCAAACTTGTATTATAATGGGGTGTATGAAGTTAACAAATGCATCAAAAGTTGGGAAGATAGTTCTTTTGTCTATATCAAAGAAATGGGGTTAAAAATGAGAGAAAAGTTTAATGCATATTGGAGTTACTGCAATTTGGTTATGAGCATTGGAGTGGTTTTAGATCCAAGGTACAAGGCAAAATGGGTAAAGTACACATATAAGAAATTGTATGGTTTTGATAACTATGGAGATGAGTATGAGAAATTCAAAACAGAGTTGAGCCAACTTTTCAATGCATATGAATCTGAAAGCAGCACTGCAGCTCCTGATTTCTTTGGCAACTCTGTCTCTACCATGTATGTAAGCAGCTCAGGTACAAGTACAACTAACCCAGATTATGCTGAGTTTATGATGGAAAATGATGAAGATGGTGTTCAGAAGTCTGAGTTGGAGAAGTACTTAGAAGAACCAATTCTTCCATCTCTGTCACCCCAAGATGAGTTTAACTTTGATATATTGAGTTGGTGGAAGCTAAATGCCCCTAAGTACCCAACTCTCGCAAAGATCGCAAGAGATGTTTTGGCTGTTCCAGTGACTAGTGTGGCATCAGAATCCATGTTTAGTGATGGTGGTAGGGTTCTTACAACACATAGAACTTCATTAGATCCAGAATTAGTCCAAGCATTGCTTTGTCTAAGTGATTGGTTGCTAGACTTCTTTGATCCAGGTTAAATTTTTTTTCCTTTGCTTTATCCTCAATTTTTCATAGTTTCAATTGTTGTTCTTCTGATTTCTGATTGATTTTGAATATTTGCGTACTAATGCAGATATGGAAATTGAAGACTGAAGTTGATGCAACAACATGCAAGCAGCCAAGCAAGAGCGCTGCCATTTGCTTTTATTTCTTTTGCTTTGTTTGTGACTTTTTATGGGTTGTCTTTGTATTTTCTTTTCATGTGTGAGACTGAGAGACTGAACTGAACTCTGTTTTAGAACATTTTGAATGTGTATGAAGTCAGAAGAAGTCATTTTAATTTTTTTTTTTTTTTACCCAGAATTCGGATTTTATCGGAAAAATCCGGAATTCCGATATCCTTAACCTTAACCTTATCGGATTGGGTTTTCTAGAATCAGTCGGATTTTATCGGATTCCGGAATGCCGATATCCTTAACCTTAACCTTAACGGATTTGTTAAAATCCGACGGAATTTAATCCGTTGACAGCCCTAGTGGGAGATACACGATCAAAGTTTAATTATAACCTACTAGGAAATATGAAATATTCGTATTCCTGCGAGAGGGTGAACAATACACCGTGAATCTAAGCTGAGAGATAAATGAAAAAAACTAGACTTGAAACTAATTTTTAATGAAACTGGGGACAAGTATGAGGTGATAATCATCAAAGAGCCGATCCATAAAATATCTCGTAAAAAGTAAGATATTCCAGATAAGTGAACATCTGAAAAGATCATCAAAAAGAATAAAAAAATATATTTGAATATTTGTAGCTAAAACCCAATATGAGCTGAAATAAACAACTATAATAACTGAAATAAAACAAGTGTAATCTATTAGACCCAGTGGCCAGGATACATTCACCATTTGGTAGTGGTGGCCAGGATTTCACCCTCTTCTTAGATTACTATTCCATCTATGTTTTTTAGGTCTGACGGTTGTGGTTCGATAACGTTTATATGTTCCAAATATGACTTTTTCTTCTTCTGCTCCCGGTCTCCTCTAACCTAAGAAACCAGCACCATGGATATGTAGAGATCAATAACCCCAGATCATTCCGTTATTTCAACCATTCTAGCAAACCCTTATCTTGATTTTTCTTCTGAAATACTTCAACTCATTCTGTAAGGGTTAGATCTCAAACCTCCTAGGAACAGATTTCGTTTTCAACTATGTCTTCTTTCTCCTTTTCATAGTAACTGAATCATGAATATCTATACAAACTATAAGTACAAATTAGCTAAAACAATTTAAAGAAAATATGATCAACTGAAATAGCTACCTAAGGCGTTGATGTCATAAGAACTACAGTTTAATTAAAAACTAAGTCTTAAACTAGCTTTACTGAAACTAGGGGCAAATATGTAGATGACAAAATATCGCATCTACCCGTATCTGGAAGCCATCAGTGCCAGTAGCAGGAAGCTAAGAAGAAATCCAGAGTCGAGATCTTTAACTGCCTTAATCACGTGACAATCTAAGGTCACGTGATAATAACTCGAGTATTGCACACAAGATTACAGTTATCTAGAAAATTCATCTGGGAGCCGAAGAATAAAGCATCTGGAACGAAGAGCTAGCAGACTGATAGAACGTTTTCGTGTCCTAATTATTCTCATATTTATGTTGCTTTTTCTCAATTTATGTAATAATATTGTCATTTTATTGTGTTCGTATGTATTTTTGGAATAATAAATAATCGTGGGAAAATTGGCTAAAAAATGTTTAAAGCACCATCAAAATTGATAAAGACACCCATGAAATATTGCTAAAGGCACCCAAGATTGGATAAAGGCACCCACTTTCATATTCAAATTGAGTTTTGTAGGAAAATCTATTCTCTTTAAATGCTCGAACCTGTGATTATTTGCTAGTAAGAAATTTGGAAAGATTTGAAGAGTTTAGGACAAAAATAACTACTTGCCTTAATTAAGAATAGTTTTGAATAAATTGGGAACTCAAAATGAACAAAAAGATCTCGTGAAATATTTTCACGTTAAAAATCAGTAAGAAAAGCTGTCACACTTATTATGGATTCAGTTTCCTATTTTAGCTGAGTGTGTTTCCAAACTAATGAATATATTGTTCGAACAAAGCAAAAGCACAAAGGAAAAAAACAGAGATCATCGAGATATAGTTGGGAAGAAGAATAAAATTCAATTGTCGAGATTGAGAAAATATTTTCTTCATTAATATAAAACATTCGAGAGAAGATTTGGGAGTAATTGGTTGTTCTAGTATAAATAGAGGAGATGTGACAAGCAAAAGCGAGGGGGGGGGGGGGATGACAGAGGCCAGAGATCAAGAAAATAAAAAATCAGATTTATCTTTGCTCGTGAAGAAGAGGATGAAGAAATCATTGCCTAAAGTTTGAAGAAACCGTTGTAATAGGGTGAGCTGTTGTTAATATTTGTTGCATTTTCTTTTAATTTCAATATCTTCTGTAACAGTTTTGTGAATAGTGTTTGCAACAGTTTCTAAGCTTTATACATAAAGGAACAGTCCTTTATTTACTGAGCTCGAAGTAAGTCGTTTATTCATTAAAGTCTTTTATTCATTCTTCGACTCAGTTGGTCAGTTCTTCTTGTATTTTCCTTCTTCTCAAACACTTTTGAGCTATGCACCTATCTTTTGAGAGTGTTTTGAGCGTGATGAGCTAAACCCCAACACTGGGATAATGGAGGAAGCTATTTTTTACACTTGTTTGATAACTATAGTTGATTTTTTATGACTTTTTGCATTTATTTTAATTGATTTATGATTTTTACTAATTGGTTGTCATTTAATTTGATGGGTCATGCTTAACTTAAGTATTTTGATGGTCCATGCTTAGGATTTACAATCAATGTTTTAAAAATCTACCTGGGCAAAGAAATAGAGTCCATAGAAGAGCTTTAATTGTTAAGAATTGATATATGCATCACTCGAGTATGAATAACGGTGGAATCTTGAGTCTCAGTATCTCTTAATCTTTTTACCATCTTTTATATATAATTGCTAATATTAGAAATTAAATCTAGAATCAATCTCAACAAGTCCGAGTGAACGATATTTTTCTTAGCACTGTCTATAAACACATCAATTTTTGACGCCGCCGACGCCAACTTGTTTTTAGGTTAGGGTTTTAGATTTTTATTTTTTTATGTTTAGTTTTTAATTAGTTTAGGGTTTTTGTTTTTGTTTTTATTTCTATTTTTATTTTCATTTTTATTTTATTTCTTTTTTTGTTAGATTTTACCCGGGTATTATCTTAGCTTTGTTGTCCAGGTAAAGTTTTACAATTTATTGTGGAAATTGCCTACCAAAAAAATTAAGTAGCACTACACCATATTAAGGTTTTTATTATGCGACAAATCCATCATATAAAATATTTGTTATGGATTATAAATGTTTTAAATATGTTATTATATTTAGTGTTACAATTTTGATATATTAATATCCATCATTGAAAATAATTACTCCCTCCGTACCTATTATATAGGCGAAATGTTGGATTTTCCTTGTTCCACTAAATAGGCGGAATTTTTGTTCCAGAATGTCTTTTGACATATATATCGATATTTATGATGTATGGGAAATTGTATTGAGAATAAGACAAAGGATAAAACCAGAAAAAAATATGAATATTTAAATTTCTTAATCTTAGAGATTTCACCTTCTTCGCCTGTATATTAGGTATGGAGGGAGTAGTATATAATTAATATTATTACTATGATCCATGATATTAACTTTGTTATGGTTTCTTATAAAATTATACTCCCTCCGTTTCAACAAAAGTGTTACTATCATTTTTTTATTTTATCCTATTATGCTTGTACTTGTCATATAATTTTTTGTAACAGTTCAACTGACCATTGAAAAAATGACATGTGTCATCCTTTTGTGTTACAGTTTCGTGACATTCATATCCATTGCAGAGTTTGTTAACTTTAATTAAAAAAAAACCTTCCCAGCTGACATGAACCAACAGAAATTCTTCCGTTTTAGGTCATCTTGATACTGTGAATGTTATGCCATTTTCAGATTCAACTTAGATTAAACCTACAATTTTAATATATATAAGCCCTTTGTTCCACTTTAAATGATATTTTAAAAGTTTTTATGCAGATTAAAAAATAGAGAGATATAAAAAATTTCTATTTATACCTTTGAAAAAAATCTTCAAACATTAATTGTTATTAGTGTATTTATAAATAAACTTATAGTTCTAAGAAAAAATATTAGGGTATTATTGGTAGTTTTGTAGAAAAATATACAAACTATCAAGTAATGTGGAATAAAAAAATAACCCTAGACTATCATCTAAAATGGAACGGAGGGAGTAATTATAAAACCCCAATTCAAAACCACAATTCACATTCATACTCGATACACCCCAAACTAACATTCATTCATCCGAGAACCCAAAACATCTGGAATACAACCATTCACTGCAGAACAAAACTCAAAGACTTGTGATAAAAACACTTAAAAAGAAAAAAACAACAAAAGACAGTATGAACAATAACTCCTACCAAGTCTTCGACAAAATTATCACTTGTGTATTATGGTGCTTGTCTTCCCGATAGAATTGACCCTCCCATGTTTTCCCGATATAACCCTGGAAAAAAAGAAGAAGGAAAGATACAACTTAAGATAAAGCACAACACACACAACACACACGATCAATAAAAACGAATAAGTTAATAGAAATAAGAAGCAATAGCAGTTCAAAGAGTTTCAAATTTCAGTATCTATAAGAACTACCAGGAATCAATGTCTTGCAACACGAGAAAACAAGGAACTAAAAGGGTGATTATAATTGTACCTTGTCCTTGAGGTTAAGAACAACAAAGGCAATATTATGATTAGCAGATCGGAACAGAATATGGTTTAAAAACTCAAATAGTAAACGAAAGTTGTGCATCAAAACATAAAATTTACTAACCCCTTGACAACACCAGGTCATAGTCCTTGGGAATGGAAACCCTTGAGGTGATCCCCACAAGTTATAAGATTCCCTCTGCACGAACTGGTTATCCTGACAAATTCCAGAAGCAAATTATAGGCGAATGCCGCTAACCGAAAGAACAAGCAATTCAGAAGATATTATCTATAATAAGATAGATGAGTAGCAATACCCATTATGCAGGGGTATATAATTTTACTGTAATTGATAACATCAAACATAAAATTTTATTACCATTCATATCCATTGTTCAATATACATTCATATTCATAGTTTATGCATTTGACAGACCTCGAAACAACAATAATGCATTCACTCATCTAAAAACCGCAAGACTTGTTGGAAAACAGACAAATAAAAAGAATATAAATAAAAATATACCTGTTTTTGTGAGTAACGTCAAAGATTTGCAATACGCAAGCAACACATACAGAAACGTCAAAGAGCTAAGAGGTTACTTTGTATATCAATGCTATCTTCAAAGTGTTTGGTACATGCTCTTTCACTCTGAAAGTGAAATACGTAGGTGAATTACAACTGAATAAAATAAAGGAAACATTTCCCACAGTTCAGACCCCGAGCAATTGCACAAAACTAACTAAACCTTACCTTATAAAACCGGAGAAAAACGACCTTACCCCGCTGAATCACTGGGAGCACAAATTGGTTTAACAAATTCTCCTCTTTTGGATGATGCTGATGATGATGAAATTGGATGAGATTTGTCGACAAGTAAACAAGTTGATCGAAGTTGTCTTCCCCAAATAAGATTTCCACCACCACTAACATCTCCACACTATTAACATGCTAGTCTGATCATGAAACTACTCCACAATTTAGATAAACAAACCATTCTTGTTCAATGTAAGAAATAGTAAACGAAACAAAAAGGGTTAAAAGAAGCCAAGAAGCAACCTGAAGATGCCTTTTAATACCAAAAAAGCTTCAGCTACGACAGTATGCATCAAGCCCAACTTCCATATTTGCCTACAAAAATCAAACAATGACAGTGTTACTTTTAGAAAAAGACATTGTTGTAGGTATACTGTAGGGATTCCATTTGCAATAAAACAAAACACAACGACCATAAGAACCACAACAAGAGGAATAATGAAAGACAGATCCTAAGTACAAAGAAAGCATAGAACTTTTATATACAGGACAATCACGAATAGTTAACAATAAAGAAACATATCACCAGTTCTAAACTATACAACTAAAAGAAAAAAAACTGGTCTAGTTCTACCTAAACTCAGAGGGTTCCAATTCGATAGCAAGTTAGCAACCTTATCAAGAAACTATCACCAACGAAACAATAAATCATAATCTTCGTAATAAAACAAATAATCAAATTGAAAAAAAAAAAAACAAATAGAAAAATAAAAAAAGAATAACAAGAAAAAATCCGTATTAATTGGTTCTAATCTACTATGAAAACCCGGACAAAAATTAAACCACCACTAGTTCTCCATAACAGCTATACAAGATCCCCTGATTGATGACATGGCTGAACGTCAGGCTGTCTAGGATGTATGCCAGGCTGTAAGCCAAGCTGTACATGTATACATAGTTAGTGCCTATATTCATTGTATTCAAGAAAGATATAGAAAGAAAGTTAATGAGAATTCACAGTTTCTGTTATGGTATCAGAGCGAGGTTAATCTTGGAACAAGCAATTTTTTTTTTTCTTTTCAGAAACTTTTCAGAGTCATTCATCTTGATTACTGGAGCAAATTAATGAATTCATCTCAATATTAAGTATTGTTTCTCGATCTTTACAACTTCTCAGCAGAATTTAAAATCAAATTCTCGATTGATGAATCAATCACTGAAAGACTTCTTGGAAACTACATTTTCTTCGTTTCGATCAAATCAAAGCAGAAGAGTGGTACACAATTCATGATACACATTCAATGCTTTCAATTAAACAACAGAGAGAAACATTAGCAGTAAGTAACGCATGGCCGACAATCTCTGATTCTTTTTAACTTTTCTTTTAATTCACGAGAAGTCAGTGTCTCGATTCCTGTCACGCATGCTATCTTTTCCATTGATCAGAGAGAGAATAAATGGGCAGCAATTAAACCTCCTTTTCTTCTCAATTCTATAAACTGAAACACAACAATAAAGGTTTGCTTCCTTTCTTTTTCATCGCTGTTCATTATCTCTGATCTTCCTTACAAACAGAGTTTCCTGGTTTCTAGTATTAAGAAAGATAAAATCTGATCTTAATATTTTTGCACCTAGTTCTTTAGATCATTACAGTATTTTCTTCTTTTGTTTCTTCAAATTTTACTGGATTAATCATTTCTTTTCACCATTATTACCTCTTTACACCACAAGAAACTGATCCAAACCATTTATGATTGAAACTTTTCCGTCATCATCAATTTCCACATCTTCTGATACAATGGATACTCCAACATCAAACACCCTCTCCAAAGTTCCACTAAATCATCTTACTAGCTTTGTTCAGATAAAACTAAAAGAAAAAAACTACATCACCTAGAAAAACTTGATGAATCTGATGATTCAAAAATACAAGATCAAGAAATTTCTTGATGGATCCTATCCATGTCCTCCTCAGTATACTAGTCCATGGAATCAACAGAATGGCATTGATAATCCACTATACAATGATTGGTTGGATGAAGATTCAACAATCACTATGTGGATTAACTCTACCATTTCTGAATCGGTCATTGCCTATTTTTCAAGATCCCAATCTTCTGCTGAACTTTGGAAGAATATAGAAGAACGCTTTGGTAGAGCCTCTTCCACACACACCATTCAGTTAAGAACAAAACTCCTATCCATCACTCATGGTAACAAATCTATCTCATCTTTAATTGGTGAAATAAAATCTTTATCTGATCAGTTGGCGTCAGCCGGAGAAATAATTTCCGATAAGGTATTAGTAGTTATAACGCTAAAAGCTCTTGGTGATGAGTATGTACCTTTTGCAACTTCGATGCGCCACATGAATCCTCCGGTGTTCTGTATCGAATTACATAATAATCTCATCAGTGAGGAATCGATCATCCAAGACACACAGAAAATCCAAAAGGAACATCAATCGCCTAAAGCCTTCATAGCTAACTCAGGAAGAGGATATAACAAAAATGTCTCCTCTGGATCTAGAGGTAACTATAGTAACTTCAGAGGCTCTCATCGGTCAACATA
>JAJJMC010001936.1:0-18341 GCA_023531435.1 Papaver californicum | reverse complement strand
TGGTGGAATAAGGATTATTATTGAGAAATAGAGCAAGTAAACCCTCCCAGTCTTTATAAGCACCACAAACTCAGTTAAGTCATCTAGGGTGGAACACACTCTAGGAGAAACCAGTTTTCCCTTACAATTGAGCAGGTAAATACCTAAATCTGACGCGTCTGAAGATTTTGGTGCCGTTTAGTAGTTGAACAAGAGTTATGTAGACACCAGATTCAAATTGTTCAGTGACTTCCACTCCTGTATTAGCAGATGAAATCCTAGGTGTTGTTATTTCAGAGTTTTGTTTAGAGGGTCCGTTGGCCAATGGAGGTTTGTCCATATGTTGAGGGCCAGACTCTGAACTTCTGAACAGGAAAGAAGATGTTTCTGATGTGTCCATTCCATTAGTTTGTAGCAGAGCTTCCACTTGACTATGCATGGCTCTTATTGTTTCACTGTCATACACGTCATCAGGTAACATTTCTGTCATCGCCTTCAACTGAACAACATTTAGAACAAAGAACAGTCTGATTAGAACGAGTTAGTAAATTGCTGAAACTAAGTATGCAGGTAAGGAGAGAACAATCCTTTAGTTTAAATCATCATATCCATAATACCATTGTTCACTTGCTCGGCATTTTATCATCTAAAAATAATCCAAAAACAAATACTACTATAATATAATAGTTCACAGGAGAACGGTGGTGGTCATACATAGCCAGTTGTGTGTACAAAGTATGAATTCCAAAAATTGATTAGAACTAACTTTTAGATAAGACTTGATTGTTTCAAGATGAAAGACCTTCTAACTAGTTTTCTTTGTTACTTTCCACTTTTCCAGGAAGTTAAGTTAGCAAAGTTACAGAAATCAAGTATAAGAGAGGTGCCATGGCGGGTATAAAATTATGCAACAATGTATCACAAATAATCCAAAAGTGGAATCATTGTGCTGAATTCTAAAGGTCTGACCCTCCATGGTAGGATGGAATTGCAGATGATTCGATTCCAAGCTAGAAGAGCCATAGAAAAGTAATTTATCAAATGTTCCAATTCACAACTCCATTACTTTTATGAACTTTCAGGCTCACTCTTTAGAATCATTCAATTTACAGATTATTTGTGAACACATCTACTACTTCATGAATTAACTGTAACTAATTCAGATGTTCATTCTTAACGCTTGTTTTTTTCTTCTTATTTTGCATATATTATAATTTGGGATGAACGAGATTACCTGGGTAGCGGTAGACTTGATTACTTCCATCGCTTGTATACATTTGGACGATTCTTCCTCCGCTCGTAGCTGTGATTTCTGTAGCTCGACCTCTTGAATGTCACACTTCTGTTTCAAACTCTTAACCTATAGTACATACAATCACATATGAATGAATTTATGGTCAGTAGGTTGGTATGTTAAAATATTGAGAAAAGAAAAGTCTGACACTTACCTGGTTTTGCAGCCTCGTGACTTCTTGGTTCAAAAGGTCATTTGTTTTCTTGAGGCTATCAATAATACTCTTAGAAAATACAGGAGTCGCAGAGCGTGGAGGACTCGGCTTTCTTGCATATGGTGAAGCAGGTCTAGAAGGTACTGCAGCCTGAGGCTGAGGAGGTGCAGTTGTAGCAACTGGCTTTAAAGCTTGTTGAATTGCGCTCAATGAACTTGGAAAAGCAATATCTTTAAGTTGGGAGAGAGATGAAACTTGAGAAACTCCTGTTGTAGAAAGAGAATCAAATTTCATTCCCCCTTGCTTAAATGACCTGACATCAAGGTGCTTCAGTGGTTCCGAACCAGAAGACAACAGAGGCTTTGAAGGCCTTAGATCCAGTTTGTCCAACCTCTCTCTGATGTCCATTGATCTACGAGGACCTAAATTCTTCCTAATAGAGGAAGAAACACTGCCATTTTCAGATGCTTTAAGTTTCGTATAACAAGAATCACATACACGATGTGGCTTTCCTGGAATTGGAGCTAATGCAGCTCTTGAGGCTTTTCTGGAACTGCAAGCATGGCAGTGCACCAAACCGCAATGGTAACAGTTATGTCTTTTTCTGGTAAAACCAAATGCTTGCCTACACCCAGAACATAGTGATTGGTCTGCACCTGACACCCACTTATGAATGCATATGCTCGCCGTGAAATTTGAGCCACATGAAATGCTTTTAACATGTCTCTCTCTAAGGGCTTCAACAAGGGTTGGAGCTTTGCGATCATCAATATCCCCATGCCCTAGCCTACCATTTGCACCACAACCCCAGGTGAAAACTTCACTTCTTGATGTAAGGACTGCAACATGGCATGCACCACATGAAACCTCTTCAACAAATTCACCAACCAATTTATCCTGTACCAAGCATGGTAATTTACCATTAGACAATGGATTGCCCAACTGACCATAAGCTGTGCTTCCCATGGTAAAGACATGCCCTGATGTTGTTAGGGCGACGGTTATATTCTCTCCACATGCCATTGTTAGGAAATTGTAATCCATAAGTGCTGTGACACATGTAGGAACCAGACGAGCATCCTTGTCCCCATGTCCTAATCGGTATCTGTCACCATCACCCCACGTGAATAACTTTCTAGATATTGCTGTTCCTTGCTGACCCATAACCTCTACCACAACTGCAGTGTGCCAGAAACCACATGCAACCTTAACAGTCTTAAAGCCGATCAAAGATTCAACCTCTCTTGGGTATGAAACACTCTCAAGATTCCCATGGCCTAAAGCACCAAACGCCCCACTACCAAATGTAAACAGTTGTCCACTCGTAGTGACCAGTGCTGAATGCCATAACCCACATGCAATAGACAAAAATTGAAGACCTTCTATGGGACCAGAAACTCTTTTAGGTGCCCAATGGCTAACTTCATTGGAATGACCAAGAAGGCCAGCGAAATAGGTACCGTCTCCCCAGGTAAACAGATCACCAGCTGTAGATATAGCACATGTATGATACTCACCACATGCAATATATTCCACATTATTAACTGCCAAAAATTCAACCAGACTAGGACAACTGCAATCTTTATCAATTCCATGACCAAGTCGTCCACCAAATTGTTCACCCCATGAGAAAACCTCACCTTGCCTAGTTACAAGAGCAGCATGCCTAGAACCGGAGGAAATCCTGTGTACATCTAGAACTACAGTTGACTCTAAGGGCTTAGGAAGAAGCACATCGGTTTTTGAAGGGAAAGAGGCCACAGAACCCTCGCTCAAACTCCCATCACAATAAACTTCTCCCCAAACGTACACATCCCCTAAAGATTCTATATCATCAGGTCCACTACCTTGACTTGAATAGCTAGGAGCTGCACTTGAAACACTAATCCGGAAACCACCATCTACATTACTTGGTCTTTGCATATTTGCACGATCTGACCCAACATCTGAGCTTATCAAATTCAAAGGATTTTCACGGGAAAGAGTTGGAGAAACTTCTAATGCTGCACCAAATAAAAGGCCACCTTCTTGAAACTGAAAGTTTGCACACAAAGAAATGGATTAAATTATTGAAGCAGATGTATCTCAATTAATCAGTAACCAACTGAGCTCTCTACATGAAAAATAAGATATTTGGAATGAGAACTAACATCAGGAAGTTCACTTCTGCTACGCCTACTTTGCTGGCCTGTGGATATCAATTCCTTAAGACCCGCAAACCACACCTCTGCTTCAGCTTTGTCCTTGCATATCTATGAAGTAAGAATAACTGGAAGTAAGAGTAAGATACTGAATATAGAGCGCAGTGTTGTTTGAATGATGCAGTATTGACAAAAGAAGATAACCGAATTCTGTTTACTAACCAGATCAAGCGATCTTTCACCGTTTTTATAGATAAGAGAAAATGATAAATATTCCTTTTCAGGGCGCAGGTACCTCCTAAACACAGCCTGTAGGTATCATCATAGAAACATAAGCATGTGAATGCCTACATTAGTCGGAAGAGGTATACAAAAGTAAATGTGTCTAGTCTTGTCAAAAATATGGATTAGTAAAATCAGATAAAGAGTGTTGACATAAGCAAGTCAAATAGGTAATGTAAAAAATCAAGAGAATGCCTCACAGTTCTCTGTCCAGCAATAATCCGTGAGACGGAAGATAACTTCAAATTTCGTTCTTCTCCACGTGAATACCAAATGAGTGTTGCTTCATCCTGATAATAACTTGCATTATAAGAACTGGCACATACAGTAATAAATAAAAATAAAAATAACAACTACATTTCTAATTCTATCCTAACTCCCGAAGAGATTGAAGTAGCCACACTACGTAACATCACAATGCGAAAATTGATAGGTGGAGTGATAACGGTTTAGCTATGAAGGAAACATGACACCTAAAAGCGATTTTGACTCCCCATTGCATAATAAGGTGCAAAGTCAACAGCATAAATGCCTTAGAGATAGGTAGTACTTACAGGGGATATTCTGAATGGACAAAGTTTAGGCTTCCCTTTACGACTATACTTGATTAGTTGAGTGCCTTTCTTCAGAGCAACAAGTGCCTACAAAAGAGAAAGAAATATTCAGATGAAACAAATTACTGAATAATCTCAACTTCCATTACAACTATAACCACTTTAGACTATTTGACGCATGGACCACACCCATTCTTAAGTTTCTTCCCTCTCTTAGAAATCTACTACCATCCACTATATTTTCCCTATTGTTTGTTTTTTCATGCAATAAAGTGATGAGTGTGTAATAATGACATAAATACATCTTAATTTCTATTGATTAGTTCTCTATTTTGTACAAATTTGATAGTATTACATATTTTGCAGATTAATAAAGTCTTACACTCAAGGGAGTAAAAGAAATACAAAAAACTGGAGAATTAGAGCATTTCAGGTTACAACGGCAAAAGCATCCATGCAGAATGTTTAAATTTGCGGTTGAGTGAACTTGCAGAAGGATTTATTTTGGTCAAGAAGATTTAATGGTTGAAGCAAGGAGTATTTCCATGAGGTCCCCTTACGGGTGGTAACAACCTAATTATTTCGGGAGTTAATTAAAAACGTTGAGGTGCATAATGATGTGATCAAAACAACACAATAATGGTAATAGTGTAGAAAAATGTTTCTTATATTGAAATTTTAGGCATTACCCAAAGACATACATCTAACAAAACATGAAAATTGATTGAGAAAATTACTAACTTGTTCAATGTCACGCCCAGAATTCCCATAACTGACTTGATCTGCCATTCCATCATCTGAAATAATTGTGAAGAATCAGATGGAGACGGAGATGCGTAAAATGTTCCAAACAACTGCATCAAGTTCTTCAACCTTTGTACCTCAGTCGTCATAGATGACTATGTTTTCTTCTTTCGTGGCCTAACATCAATTTCTCGATCTATCTTCCTTCAACAACCAACAATAACAATTAATGTGAATGAATCAGAACAATTACATAAATAATCATTTTCTTATAATATAAAAATGAGTTGGACATACCTGCAATAGTCTATGATTCTAAGCTGCTTGAAGAAAAATTCATGAAAAAAGTTTAATCTGAAATTTTTTGATCAGATTGTATAACCTGGAAATGATTCGTCCGGAAACCAAGGAAAGATTAGAACCTGGGAAATGTGGATTGATGAACCGAAAATTATGGTATATCTGCCACGGTTGGTGGTTGAGGGAATTTCCAAAACTAATAATATGCGGAGACAAATTACCAAAAATATTATGAGTTACTAAATTTAGTTTCAATGTAGTTTCTGTTAACAAAGTGGGCAAATGTTGCCAAGTAATTACTATGATGCCACTAAGACTTGACTTCCAACATTGAAATGAAAAAATCAACTGGTTATGGGCATATCCTACAATACAAAAAGTCTCAACTTTAAATACAAAAAGCACTTCCACATTCAATCAAAGGAAGATGATGTACTTGAATAGTTGGATGTTTTTGTAACCATGACTAGGCATTTTACGGGGTTAAAACTCTATTTCATTAAATAATTTGTTGTATTTGCCTTCTAAGAAATAACCTATATCCAAACAACTTGGTGTATTTGTTAACTGTATGTACTTAGCAAGTTGGTAGTTTTGTAACACTATACTTAAAATAATTGAGCTTTTGACAAGCGCATGAAAATCCAACTAAGAGAATGGTTATAAGAAAATATTCATCTTTCCAAAATCCGTCCCACCAGCCGGTGATCAAAAACCTGTAACTTAAAAGTTTATGGCTAGGATCATGAAGAGGAACGGTTTTGTTCTAAACCAGAACCGAAACCAAGAGGAAGGGTTTCATGGTTTCTGAAACTGTATCAAACCGTTTAATAACTGGTTTGGTGCAAAACAGAACTGTCACGGTACGGAGCAAAACCGTTGGTTTTCAAAAACCGACATTTCTGTCGGTTCCAAGAATCCGACAGTTCAAATTATTATACAAAACAAAAAGAGCCAAAGATAATATAATACCAAAAGAGAGATCGAAACTTACTTTAGTCTACGGAGATAGCCACAAAATATTTACCTGTCAACCTATAAAGCTAACTGTTTACTAAAAATAAAAACATCTAAAAGCATATTAGCTCTTCGATCTGGTAGGATTGGAGAGCTGAAGATGCTTTTGGATGATTTATTTAAAATCCTTGCTGATCAAACCTCTTCATCAGTAAGGGCTCCTGCTATCACGCGTAGTTTGCACCGTATCCTGGATACAACAAATGGACTCAGTTAGCCACACAGTGCATAACATACACACACATGTATATATATATACATCTCATCCAATTTTAGAAAATATCACTTATGTACTAACAATGCAATAAAGTGGACAATACACCCATCATCTGAAATGTCAACGAAGGTAAGCCAAACAGAAGAGAACAAAAATGTACTCCATAGGCAAAACAGGAACAAATCTAGAGCAGACAAGTATTCAAATGTTGTAAAGGTAATAGTACGACAACACCTATTTGGAAGACAACATTTAAAGAACAAAGAGAATCTAGAAATAGTGGAGTTGAAATAACAATGATCATCTCTTCATATAACTAGTACTCAATGTATTTCAGGTATGGCACAAACTGGATTCAAAGTCAATATATAAATCATAATGCAAAAGCAGAACTAATGTTGCCATGGTCTTGGTCGGATGGAACTCGTAATTAAGATATCCCTTAAGGACAAGAAATCAAATGCATAACTAATTATTTTATTTTATTTTATTTTATTTTTGAGAGGAAGAGAGGAGAGAAATTCTTATTTATGTCAATGCATAACTAATTAAGAATTGAGCTTATCTTTCACAAAATCTCAGTGTCCATTAAGAACAACAAGAAATCAAATGCATAACAAAGAATTGACTTTATCTTTCACAAAAAGCACTCATATATTTAGATATGAATAACAATACTACATAGTCTACACATGGTCTGCATTCAGAAGAACCACTATTACAGGAAGAATAGCAAATGAAACAAAAAACTAAACTGCAGAACTTACTGAGGGTGTTGATTGAGATTCTTCCATGAAGATATGCCTCACTTGAACACTATTGCAGTTTACAGGAATCATACAAATATACAAACCGATCAGCAGATGTACAAAATTAAATAAAAACCCATATTTCTAACTAATGATGAATCAAAATCAAAATACAAAACTGAACACATACCCAATTCATAATATTTTTCCGATTGATCAAATAAAAACCCTGAAAACCCCCAAAACAATTCCCCCAAATTTTGAAACCCTAGCTTTCAATTATTTCAATTTCTAACCAAAAGAACTGAAATTGAAGAAGAATACAACTATAACCTGTAAATAACATTTAATCAAGCTTCAAAACACTAAGATTTTAATCATAACTCTTCCGGTAGTAGTGGTGGTGCAATCTTATCGGTGATGGACTGATGGTGGTGGTACACTGGTAGAGGGGTTGGACTGTTGAAGAGAACAAATCGAGTGACTCGAGTGAATTAGGAACGGTAAGAGCAAGTCCAATGGGTATAGAAGACCGGCAGATTCGCAAGTCTTGCGGCTATACTGGGACTTGCAAACTAACAAACTAGATGGGAAACGTAAATACTTAAATCTGAGCCGACGAGCCATGGTTTTGCCTGAGACGGTCGCCCTATCTTGAGCCGATAAATAATTTCTTTTTACATTTGATGTTAGTTGTAGTTTGATAGTTACCTGTAATTTTACTATGTCCACTATAGGTCCAACTTATTTGATATTTTCAGATTTATAAAATTATTTTAAAAAAATGGATTCATTAAATTAAAAAAAAAAATTTATATAAAAAAGGTGTCCCACTAATTATATTTACAAGATTACTACCGACTGAAGTTGAATTTATCTATCCATGTGACATAACAATGGGCAGATTTGATTGTTCCACTAGAGTTGCTCTAAAAGAATAAAATTGGAGTGCCAATCTAAAACTTAAATCTACTATTAGTATTAACAGTTTAACTAACGGTTTTTTTGTTCGGTTAGAGCAAGTCCAGTGGACATAGCAAACTGATAGATTTATCAGTTTTGTGCCCATGGTCCGACTAGCAAACATGCAAATTGGATGGACAAACCCTAAATTTAGCATTTTAGCTTTTATTAGCTACTGTTAGAGTAATGATTTCTCTTATCTTTCATTTACAATATTACAGGGTATATATACACAAAAGATGGAGTAACAGACTCCTATAAAGCTGGGTTGCACATTTAACTCCTAGTTTAATGAAGATTGATTCACCTGTGCAAGACCTGTTCCTGCGTAATAGCTTGACTGACTGGTTCCTGAGAATATCAACTGTCATGCCCCCTCAAGATGGACCTCGAGAGAGAAGTCCAATCTTGGATTTGAGGTTTAGAAACCTGGAATGTGGTAGGGGTTTTGTTAGAGCATCATCTAGTTGGTCTGCAGATGAAACATGTGCAACTCGTAAGACACCATTCTGGACTTGATCTCGAATGAAATGGAAATCAATGGTAGTGTGCTTCATACGAGAGTGAAACACTGGGTTGGAACAAAGATGTGTTGCTCCCACATTGTCACAGTAAATGACTAGACAAGTTGTTAATTGGACCTCTAGATCAGTAAGAAGATAGGTAAGCCAATTAAGTTTCGCTGCTGTGTTTGCTACAGCCCTATACTCAGCTTCCGTCGATGATCTTGCGATTGATTTTTGTTTCTTGGAACTCCAGGAGATAGGGTTTCGACCAAGATAGACAATATAGGCACTTGTGGAGGAGAAGTCATCTCTGTCACCCCCCCAGTCAACATCAGAAAAGGCTTGTACTTGTGATTGAGCATTGTTGTGAATGAGATCAGAAAATACATGTAGCTTTAGAGGTGATTCGCGATACAGTTGAAGACCTTCATTAAGTGTTCCACAAAGATATCTTAGAAGTCGTTTTACAAATTGGCAATGTACTGTAGTTGGATTATGCATATATTGAGACAATTTGTTTACCGAGAGCTCATATCCGGTCTTGTGATTAGAAGATACTGGAGGCTGCCAACAACATTTCTGTATTCAGTTGGATCAGGTAATGTTGTTCAATAGTTTAACTTCAAATGTGGTGATCTTTATTATTCAACTATTCTTTCTGAAGGAGACGTCCTTCCAAAAAGCGGAGATTGCTAAGTTGGAAATTGTGATCTTGCCCCAGGATCAGTCGTGGTCTTACAAACTTTACCAATGGTATGGACGAATCCGTTGCTTCATGTTGTTGGAATAGGCGTGAGTGCTGGTTTAGCATTGAGCATCTTTGTTTTTGAGAGGATGTCCAGGATGTATCGCCTTTGTGAGAGTAAGATGCCGTGCTGATTGGGTACAACTTCCACACCTAAGAAATAAGACAATGAGCCAAAATCTTTAATTGAGAATCTCTGAGCTAGAGTATCAATGAACAAATTGACACGATGAGTGTCATTTCCAGTGATAATTAAGTCATCCACATAGACTAGGATGTAAATTATCTGACCATAAGTTTTAAAGACAAATAGAAATGTATCAGCATGTGAGTTTTTGAAGCCACATTGAAGTAGAAACATGCGTAGTTCATGATACCATGCCCGGGGTGCTTGTTTTAGTCCATATATCCTTGCAAAGTTTGCATACATAAGACGGGTAATCTTGATCCACAAAGCCCGGTGGTTGTTTCATGAAAACAGTTTCTGATAGGTGGCCTTGCAGAAATGCGTTGTTTACATCTAGCTGTCGTAGAGTCCAGTTTCGAGAGATAGCTAGGCTCAGAACTACTCTTACTGTTGTTGGTTTGACTATTGGGCTGAAGGTATCCATATAATCCACACCAGGGCGTTGATGAAATCCTTTCGCTACCAATCTTGCCTTGTACCTGTCAAAAGAGCCATTAGATTTACGTTTGGTACGAAAAATCCACTTACAGCCAACAACATTCTGGTGTGAGTCTGGTGGTACTAGATCCCAAGTACCATTGTTAACTAATGCATTGAACTCATCTAACATGGGCTTGCGCCATTGGGGTTTTGCTAATGCCTGGGCTACTGTTGTGGGTTCAGACGCATCAGATGTGATCAGTTGTGTTACAAGATCATCTTTCTGATGGGTTTGTGAATTTGATTTTTTACTTTTGTAGTCATTGAATGGGTTCTTTGTTGAGCCGGGGCTGGTGGTTCCACATGTAGTGATGTTCTGTTTGAAGTAGGTTGTGTAGGATTGGATGTATTTGGATGGTGGGTTTGTTCTTGTTGTACAGCCGGGAGTGGGTTTGGACTTGAACCTGATGCAACATTCGTTGTTGAATCTTTGCACTGGTGTTCCTGTTGAAGAACAACTGTCGATGATGTAATGAGTGACTGTTATTGGGTAGTCTGCACAACTGGAATTGGTGGAGGTATCCATGTATCTATGTAGGTGTAAGATGAAGTGTTGTGTGATTTTGACAGTGTTTCATATGGGAATTGAGTTTCTACAAATTTGACGTTTCTGGACACATATATTTTTTGAGTTGGATGGATCTAAGCAATAGTATGCACTTTGGGTTAGTGAGTAACCTAAAAAAATGCACGGGGTGGACCGAGAATCTAGTTTGTGTAAGGTATATGGCTTGAGCCATGGTAACAAAGGCATCCAAAGATTTTTAGTTTGGAGTAATTTGGGGTGGTTTGGAATATCTTTTGGTAAGGTGAGAATAGTTGTAGTGTGGGTGTTGGCATTCTGTTTATGAGATAGACAGCCGTTGCTAGTGCATAAGGCCAATATGAGAGTGGTAATGATGTATGAGAAAGTAGTGCAAGACCTGTTTCTACTATGTGAAGGTGCCTTCTCTCGGAAAACCCATTGTGTTCTGGTGTATAAGGTGTGGTGGTGAGATCTGAGATTCCTGAGGTTGAGAAAAAATATTTAAGACCGATGTATTCACCTCCATTGTCTGAGTACAATGTTTTGATGGTTGTTTTGAAATAATTCTCTATGAGTGCTTTGAATTTGATAAAGATTTGTTTGACATACGATTTATGATGTAAGGGGTAGAACCATATGTACTTTGTGAAATGATCAACAAAGATGACATAGTACTTGAACCCATTTGTAGATAAAACTGGAGAAGTCCACACATCAGAGAATATTGTTTCTAGAGGTTATGTAGAGACAATGGAAGAAGTTGAAAAAGATAGTTTGTGACTTTTATTGCACATGCAAGCATTACATGATAGAGTGGAAGACATCTTCGGAAGTTGTCCTAAGTTATTCGTGGACACAATATGTTTTAGGATTGGGTAGGCTGGATGCCCAAGTCTGTGATGCCAGCAGAAGGTGTTTAGCTTGATGGTGGAAAATGCAGATTTTAGAAGGGGATGTGGCCACTCATAGACACCATCTTTAGTTGGTCCTGTCATCAGGGTTGCTCCTGTACGAAGTTCCTTCACAAGAAAAGAACAAGGTAAGAACTCTATGGATCGTTGTTAGATTTACAAAACTGAGATATAGAGATCAGGTTCTTTTTCATTGATGGAACACATAGAACATTATCTAATGTAAAAAGATTTTTTGAGGTGGTAAGAGGGGTGGAACCAGTGTGAGTGATCGGGGAGGTGTAGCTGGGAAGTGGTGTTTTTCAAGTGTTCTTGTTTGGAGAGATGCTTCAAAGTTGAGTAGTTTTTCGTGAAGTTATTCAAAGGTAATGGATGTGTCCCTTGATTGTACTGCCCTGACTGGTTCCTAATATCGTCATTGAGACCATCCAGAATCTTGTCTGTGATTTCTTCATTATCTATTGGTGCTCCAAGAAGAGCAAGATCATCTGCTTTTGTTTTAACTGGTTGCATAAATTCTATGATGGTTAGTGATCCCTTCACAATGCTTTTGAGTTGGTTTTTAACCTATTTGATTCTTCCTCTTGATGGTTTTGCATATGTGTTGGCTAGAATTGTCCAGGCCTGACGAGATGTCTTGGATTGAGCTATGAATGGTATGATTGTAGGTGAAAGTGATCTAATGATTGTATTTAGGATCAGTTGATCCTGTCTGTTCCATAGGGTGTGGGTTGGATTGTTAACTGTTGTTTGTTCATAAGTGATTGTTTCTGGTGGGCAGGGATTATATCCATCTATATATCTGATGAGATTATATCCAACAAATAGTGTCTGGAATTGCAGCTTCCATGAAATATAATTGGTGGTGTTGAGTTTTAAGGGTGCTTGTGCAGCCACATTGATGCTGACACTGGTCTGGTTTAGGTTATTGGTGTTAAGAATTGTGTTGGTGTTGATGTTTTCTTCCATGGTGATTGTGAGGAGAAAAAAATTGTTTGGATCAATGCTCTGATACCATGTTAGAGTAATGATTTCTCTTATCTTTCATTTGTAATATTGCAGGGTATATATACACAGAAGATGGAGTAACAGACTCCTATAAAGATGGGTTGGTTGCACATTTAACTCCTAGTTTTAATGAAGATTGATTCACCTGTGCAAGACCTATTCCTGCGTAACAGCTTGACTGACCGGTTCCTGAGAGTATCAACTGTCAGCTACAACCTCCTCTGGATTATCTATAGAATTTTTCTATAAAAAATATAGCTCTGTCTCCTTATTTTTCTCTATAACTTTTGGCTTTCTAACCTCTAAATTATTTCTCCCATTTTATCATTATAATACTTATATTAATACAATAGTAATAATAATAATCGATTTATTATTTTATTTTATTTATTCTAATTGTATTTTTATTTTTCTCTCAATTTTTTATTTATTAAAATTAGCTAGGTGACTATATTCCTATCCAAACTTGTAGTTTTTCTAAATCAAGCAACCTCACCTACGCTAAAGGCTAAAACAAAGGAAATGGCTCAACAACAACACAAACAACAAGGTATTGTTAGCTAAATCGAGTAAAACTCGAACCGAAACAGTAAATAAAAATACAGAGTGTTACAAGTGTAGTTTAGTAAATTAATGTAATGAAGATTAGTGATTTAATATAATTTTAGTTAATTCAGTCAAATTATTAAGT
Source organism: Papaver californicum (assembly GCA_023531435.1). Lineage (NCBI taxonomy): Eukaryota > Viridiplantae > Streptophyta > Magnoliopsida > Ranunculales > Papaveraceae > Papaver > Papaver californicum. The sequence goes on along the minus strand of JAJJMC010001936.1, from coordinate 4,893 downwards.
TTTGGTTATTCCTTTTGAAACCAAATTTGATTTAACTAAAATTAAGAATTACATTAGAAGAGGTTATTGCTAAAATCAAACTAGATTTAATAAAATTTAATGTTAAAATTAAAAATAATTATTGGATTAAACCTAGATGAAGGGATATGATCTAAATTGTAAATTACATATAGACTCTTGGATTAAGGAAAAATCAACGTCTGGGGTGATACTAAAATGTAGACGTTGTCGTAGTAAACTGAGACGACCAGTCTAGGTTGAGACGACAATGGATGGTTCCATTAAATAGTTCTATAAATTCAACTATTTTTACTTACGTAATTTTCGGACTTTCTCAATCACACCCATATTTATAGTTATTTTCACACCTTATTCGTCTTTTATACTCATAATTTTCCGTGTAATGGGTCAACCGTATACTAATCCTGCAGAGTTTATCGTATATGAAGATATATCTATATGTAGAAACTTTGTAGTACGTTATCCGGCTAGGGGTGCAGAACGACGGTAAAATGGTTTAGTGAGTATGAGTTATTAGACCAGAATTTATAAAAACTTATGCATTGACACCGATATCTAGTATAACCGTAATGCAGCTGGTTTGTTTTGTTGATATCAAACTATAAGAAAATAAGTGGAAGGGGTTATAGATTTAGTTTAGGTTGTCAATCAATATCGACTAAGGGGTGAAACCAATGTTAAAGTTGTATTGCGAGCTTGAGAAGAATGACGAAGATGAAAAAGAATTTTTTTTGCATATGAAGCTCAATACGTAATCCTGAAGAATTTTTTGTAACATGTATGAGATGTTAATAAGTAGACATACTACTCAAAAAAGACATTTTTATAAATCTTAAACAAATGTGGAAAAAATTAGTATTAATTTCCTTTATATACTTTAGTTCTAGTTACATTAATAGACTTTAATCTCAATTTCAATTAAAGAAAGTTAAATAATACATAATTATAACTACCCAATCCCATACCAGCTCCTGCAATATATGCTCCCCTTTATCAATCTCTGATAAAAAAATTATCTAAATACTGTAAGTGTATGGATGTCGATTAAGCAGTATAAAAATACGATTTATCCACAGAGATTTAAGATTGCAATTCCTGATTCTTAATCGATGAAAGTGCTAGTAACAAATTGATTTAGATGATGAATCTATTTTAAAATTCTAAAAATGCAGAAAATTCCAATAATGATTTTTGTACTTGAATAGAAGATAACCTAGGATGTCGAGATTCCAACTCTACTGTGCATACTAAATGATTGTAACTATTTTCTATAACACTCTTTACTAAATTAATCAAAACGGTTTAAGACAAATAATACGTTTCGGTAAATATAGCGTTTCAATTAGTTATTTTTCTCAAAGAGTTAACAATCATCTTCAGCATAAAATGCTAGTATCTAACAATAAATAAATAAATCAATTAATCAAACATTTATGACACATGCATAAATTATTATCGTAATTAAACAAAAAATAGGACCAAGCAATATTCACTGATTTGTCCCAAACTGCTTTATAAGCTAACAAATGTCACTTTAAAATGAGTGGGGATTGACTAGTCGCCAATGTCAGGGTATTCAGATACCAGCCACCGTTCCAGCGACGATCTTCCGGGTAGCCATCGGTAGATGGGAGTCAATTAAGACCTGAAAGATCCTATTTGTCAGGATGGTCAGACACCAGCCAATACCGTCCAGTGACGGTCTTTCGAGTAGTCATCCGTAGATTGAGGCCAATTAAGGCATGACAACTCACGGTACTTGATCAAGCTCAAACGACTATCTTTCCAAATGATATGAACTAGTCCAAGAGATAGCAATCATTTCTATATCGATGATATGAACTACCACCTTCGGCAGCAACCATCCTTCTCAAATGGTATGAGTTACCTTAAAGGGCAATAATCATCTCTAAGTTTCCCTAGAAGTATGGATTCTCTTCTTCATTTCTCATTAGATGATATGAACAACCCCGAAGTGGTTATAATCATCTCTCACAGTAGTATAAACAGTCAATGACTAACTGCAACTACCCTTTTACCAACAATGTGTATTGCTAGGATTGCAATCATCTCTGAATAATTGGTATGAACTGCTTGGCAGTAATCAACTCATTCCCGACGATATGAACAACCTCCGTCGTTTGTGTTGAACCGCTGCGCGGCTGCCTACGTACTCTCTACGTTGCTCAAAGGGATCAAGCACGACCATAGTTCGTCAAGTTTGGTTTAGATAGTATAAATTGCTTGTCATCGCAATAACTATCTCTAACAGTAGCAGTAAATATATATAGTTTTAGATAGCATGGATAGTATGAGTTGCATAACAATAAATATCCATCACATACCACTTTACCATCAATCACTTTAACAACTCGTAGCATTTCAAATAGGAATCTGAACACCTTTCCGATAAGAAGTTCAATACTAATAACCTTTCATTACCCTGTAACACTTCTTAAAGCCAATACTAATAACCTTTCATTACCCTGTAACACTTCTTAAAGCCAAGAACACAAACACAGATATTATCACTACATTAAAGCCAAGAACACAAACACACATATTATCACTACATTCCACCGCAATACACAATATGTAAGAATAATTATACTAGCTCTTAAACAACATCATATACATAAATAAAGTTCATTAATTCATAAAATTTCAAAGATCAAATTTAGTAACTCGAAACCTTTCTTTACCATGTAAACTCTTTAAATCCACATATTCATGAGACAACAAAATACCTAATAACTTCCCACCGTGACACACAAACTATTTATTATATAGTTACATCCCTGATCTTGGCGAATAACAAACTAAACATGCATATCATTGCCCACCGTGACGCACATGCTATTTACAATGTATAGTTATGGACATGATCTCGGCGAAAAACAGCAAGAAACCAAACCACTTCCCACCGTGAATCACATGTTATTCATAATATAGACATGGCCCTGATCTCATTCAAACAAACAACATCAAACCACAAAGCAAACCCACCAACACACACCAAATAATAAGAAATGGCAAAACATACGTAAGCAATGCAAACTGTACTACTCAACTGACCTGGTCATTAACGGTGTTCCACTTATCTGATCAATGTGAAATTTTCACTGGAAACTCACACAAACATACAATACAAGTCATACGAATTTAAGAACAATCTAACGGATGTATTATGAGTAATAAGTATTGTTGGATCAATTTCCTATAACAGTGAGCAAACCAAACAGAAAATTCAAATAGATTAAGCGTTAGAACAAAGCAGCAAACTTCAGACAATCACAAACACAGGAAGATGGAGTCGCCTGTTCAACAGACTGCCCTTAACTCGATATTTGTCGGGTACACCTCTAGAAAGAGTGTTGCTATACCCCTGTGTGAAAAAATCGAATCCAGGATAAAACCACCTGATACCAACCCAGCTAGAAAAAACTCGTTGTCCCGTTGCGAACTTAACAACATAATAAGATTTATAGAAAAATAAAACTACGTGCGCAAACAAAGTGAGAAGAGGGGAAAAGTCGTCAGGATAGTAGCTGCGACTGGGGTAAGGAAAAATGAAATCCTTTTTCTGCTTTTATAGGAAAATTTGAGAGAGTAGAATTAAATTGTATTTATGAAAAAATATTTTTATTTAATTCAAATAAATTCTCATAAATAAAGAAATAGTTTTTAATATGAATAAATTCCCATAAATAATAAAACGGTAAAATATTTATTATAGGAATTTAAAATAAAAGACCATAAAGTCTTGATAGAGGCACACGCTACGCATACGTCGAGCTCACGCCGTGTACTCGTCGGGCACACGCCATCTCACGCAAAATCACACGTAAGCCAGCGGCTCGCGTGCTTCGGTGCGAAGCACCGCATATGTGTGAGTTTGCCCACTATCCCATTCCTTAGTCCATATCCAATACACAATTTCTTTCCCTTAGGTGCAACCTTTGTGGTAATATGGATAGACTTCATCCTTGGTTTGTCCAATGTGGGACTAACCAAGGGTTTCTCATTCACTAAGAAGTGAAAAGTGGATTTGTTATTTCCACCTCCAATTTAGGATAGTGACCCTTTGGTCCCATCAAGATAAATTAGGTAACAAAACAATTTTTGGTAATAAATCATAATAAATCACTTTTAATTCTAACAATAAGTCATTCCTTAAACCTATCATTGATGTAAAATTTGTAGATGCAGTCAACAATGCAAGATGTTTTCGGGTACCTAGTAATGTCAGAAACTTATTAAATTTCTACAGGATGTTAATGAGGTCAGATACCAAATCATACCAAAAGTTGAGCAAATTCCAGCTATTAGATTCCTCAAACCAAAAGCTCAATCTATCCTTTAGTAAATTAGGGTTTTTCAGTGTCCGATCATCCCTAAAATTGAAAGGAAGATATATGACAAACTCTAGTACAATATATCCAAATTTTATCACAAACCAACGGTTGGAAATTAATTCACAAGCAAAACAACCTCTGCGAATTATATGCACTATAGGATTTCGATCAACATCTGATTTACTGATTATCCAAAGATAAAATTTGATATACAATGATAAATTAAAGATTTCAATAATCACAATTAAGCTGATAATCAAGAATAAATTTGTCTTTAGTTGAAGATGAAACAAGAAGTAAAAACTCCAAGTCTTTAGCTTTAATTCCAAAACTTTGGCTTACTCCCTTTCGATCCAAAATTCAACCTGTATCAAAAAGAGAAATACCAAAAGAAACGTAAAATAGAACAAAGTAAAATAATAAAACAAAAAATAAAAACCTAAAAAAAAAATCTAAAACCCTAAACCTAAAAACAAGTCCGCGTCGGCGGCGCCAAAAATTGATGTGTTTTAGAATA
>JAJJMC010001910.1:0-10213 GCA_023531435.1 Papaver californicum | reverse complement strand
GTATGGCAATGGATTGAAGGTATTTTTGAACTTACTTCTAATTTTTCCTCTTATTCGTGCTTATAAAGCTGCTAAGGGTAGAAGTAGAATGATTAAGGACTTGTGGTTGATTGCTCTTTTAGTAATTAGATCTGGATTATGGAGAATGCGAAATTCAGTTGTGTTTGGTAAGAAAAAATCATCATGGACTTTATTGAGAAACCGTGTTTTTCAGTTAGTTCATGAGTATTCTTTTCGTTTACGGGGTTATATGCATAATAATACAGCTGATTTAAGGGTTATGGATTACTTTAGAGTGGTCCATAGGAAGGTGAAGTTATTTTCTCCAATAGAATGTATTTGGAAACCACCAAAGCTGGTGAGTTGCTTCTTTTTTGTGATGGTGCATCTCGTGGTAATCCGGGTATAGGTGGAGCTGGGGTTGTGGCAAGGAATTCTCAATGTTCTGTTTTGGGATCTCTTTGTATTGGTCTTGGTATCACTACCAATTTTTTAGCTGAATTGTTTGGTATAATTGTTGGTTTGGAATGGGCTCGTAAGTGGAATATGGATATGGTATTGACTCGGTCTGATTCTCAAGGTGCTATTCAGGCACTTAAGGATTCTAATCTACCATGGATTGTTAAGCAACGTTGGTTTGCTATAAGGAGATGTTATACTTCTATTCGTTATGAGCATATCTTTAGAGAAGCAAACTTTTCAGCTGATTCTATGGCAAAAAGAGGATGTTTTTTTGATAATGGAGAGGGTATGAGTTTAGATGGACGGCCTGATTTTTTAGTTTCTATTGAACATCCTAATTATCTTATTTCAGATTTCCTTAGTTTTTTCTAATTTATGAGTTTTTTTGGGGTTGCTTTGACCCCTTTTTTCTTATAAACATTGCTGTATTACTATTTATTCCATTAATATAATTTTTGACTTATCAAAAAATATGTAAAGCCTTCTATTTGTTGTTAAAATTCAATTATTTTTGGTGGTTATAATATTCTTACTTTGGTTGGCTCAATTAGGTTCTCTTTTGTCATTTCAAACCAAAATATGTTCAGTTTGAACCAATTTCATTCACTTTTGTATTTTAATATTTAATATTCATTCTTAGAGACTTGTTTAACCCTGTATTCATTGTTAAATTCAATTATTTTTGGTGGTTATCATATTGTTGCTTAGGATTGTTCAATAAGGTTTTCTTTGGCAATTTCAAACCAAAATATGTTAAGTTTGAACCAATTTCATTCACTTTTGTGTTTTAATCTTTAATATACATTCTTAGAGACTTGTAAAGCCTTGTATTCGTTGTTAAATTTAATTATTTTTGGTGGTTATTATATTCTTACTTTGGTTCGTTCAATAGGTTTTCTTTTGCCATTTCAAACAAAAATATGTTAAGTTTGAACCAATTTCATTCACTTTTGTGTATTAATCTTTAATATACATTTTTAAAGACTTGTTAAGCCTTGTATTCGTTGTTAAGTTCAATTATTTTTGGTGGATATCATATTCTTGCTTTGGTTGGCTCAATAAGGTTATCTTTTGTCATTTCAAACCTTAATACGTTAAACTTGAACCAATTTCATTCACTATTGTGTTTTAATCTTTAATATTCATTCTTAGAGACTTGTTAAGTCTTGTATTCATTGTTAAATTCAATTTTTTTTGGTCGTAATGATATTCATACTTTGGTTCGCTCAATAGGTTTTCTTTTTCCATTTCAAACAAAAATATGTTAAGTTCGAACCAATTTCATTCACTTTTGTGTATTAATCTTTAATATACATTTTTCAAGACTTGTTAAGACTTGTATTCTATGTTAAGTTCAATTATTTTTGGTGGTTATCATATTCTTGCTTTGGTTGGCTCAATAAGGTTCTCTTTTGTCATTTGAAACCAAAATACGTTAAACTTGAACCGATTTCATTCACTTTTGTGTTTTAATCTTTAATATTCATTCTTAGAGACTTGTTAAGCCTTGTATTCGTTGTTAAATTCAATTGTTTTTGGAGGTTATCATATTCTTGCTTAGGTTTGTTCAATAAGGTTTTCTTTTGCCATTTCAAACCAAAATATTGTTAAGTTTGAACCAATTTCATTCACTTTTGTGTATTAATATTTAATATACATTCTTAGAGACTTGCTAAGCCTTGTATTGGTTGTTAAGTTCAATTATTTTTGGTTGTTATCATATTCTTACTTTCGTTGGATAAATAAGGTTCTCTTTAGTCATTTCAAACCAAAATATGTCAAACTTGAACCAATTTCATTCACTTTGGTGTTTTAATCTTTAATATACATTCTTAGAGACATTTTAAGCCTTGTATTCGTTGTTAAGTTCAATTATTTTTGGTTGTTATCATATTCTTGCTTAGGTTTGCTTAATAAGGTTCTCTTTGCCACTTCAAACAAAAATGCGTTTAACTTGGATCAATTTCACTCACTTTTGTGTATTAATTTTTAATATACATTCTTAGAGACTTGTTAAGCCTTGTATTATTAAGCCTTGTATTATGGGGAGGAGAGAGAATGTCCGTTTTTTTAGCTAAGGTTTCAAAAAAACTTTAGCTAGGGTTTACGTTTTCTTCTTTGATTCTGGTTATTTTCGTTTGATTTGGTATGGAATTTATGAACCCTAATCCGAATATGATAACAACTGATAATCCAGGTACAACTACAATCAATAATCCGAGTTCTAATAGGTTTCTTAATTCAGCTATTACAAATCCGAGTTCAACTAGGATTCTTAATTCAACAACTACAAATCCGAGTTCTTCTATGATTCTTTCAGCGATTTCAGAGTTTCAAAAGGAAAGTGATTCAATTTCGGTGGCTACAAGAGAGCAAGCTTCTTCTAAAAGTTCTAATACATATGCTGATTTGCTAAAAGCTACAAAAAAAATTTATTCAACAACAATTAATCTTAATTCTTTACCTAAACCTATTTCAAAAGATGGGAAAACAGCTTTGATTATTCCAATGGAGTTATTTAATGAAGGATGTGAGACGTGGAGGTTTAGCCTAATTGGAAGATTAAACTTTAATGGGTTAGTTTTTGCTGATGTGAAGAAATCTCTTCTTGAACAATGGATGATGGATGAAAGAAGATGTAAATTCGTGCCTATGTCAAAGGGTTTCTTTATTATCAAGCTTGATTCTTTGGAAGATAAAGAGAAAATTCTGAATAAGGATGCATGGATTGTAGAACAACAAGTGTTACGTATTCAAGCTTGGACTCCAAGTTTCAATCCGGAAAAGCAACGTACATCACATGCTACGGTTTGGGTGAAATTTCCAGGTTTGTTTATGGAATTATGGACTGAAAAAATTCTCTTATCTCTTGGCCAAGCTTTAGGAACTCCAATTGTGGTGGATAAGAGGACTTTAAGCCATGAATATGGCTATTTTGCTTCGGTTTTGGTTGATATTGATTTTTCAAAGGAAATTCTTGATGAAATTGAAGTTATAGTGGGTGGAAGGCGTTATATGCAAGTAGTGGATGTTCCAAACAGACCTAAATTTTGTAGCCATTGCAAGATTATTGGTCACGTCTTTAAAGATTGTAAGAAAGCTAAACAAGCTTTTGTGAAATCTGGGCTTGATAGGCGTGTTGTTGCTGAAAAAGAGAAGGTATTGGTGAATCAAAATCATTCCATAGTTCAAAATCGTAATGAATGGAGGCAAGTAAAAGGTAAAAATTCTATTCCCAATCAAACTAGGAATTCTGAACTTGTTTCTAACAATCAATTTGAGGCTCTTAATAACGTTGATAATGAGGTTGAGAATGAAGTTATTGCAACTACACCAAGAGTAGATGAGTGATTTGATAATATAAATCCTTTATATAATTGTTCTGAAGTTCATGAGGCTGAATTGGGTGTTAGAAGTGAAGGTATTATAGAAGAAGATGATGGAACAGTTTTAGAAGATGTTGGACGGCTAGATATTCATAATAATTCTGAAGTGGTTGTTAAATCATGGGGTGAGATTGCTGAACTAGAAGAAGTTGAAAGAGAGAAATTGGCTAGAAAGGAAGCTTTAAGGGCAAGGTTACAATCTTTTGGTCAGAATAAGGAAATCTTTCAAAATTTAGAAATCAGTCAAAATTTAGAAACCGTACACAATAAGGAAACCGTGTGTAATAAGGAAATTGATTTGGCATCGGTTTTGGAAGCTGGAAGTTCTCTTGTTGCAAAAGTGAGTAAAGGAAAGTCTCCTAGGCTACCTGGGCGTGTTAATAATGCTTCTACCAAAAAGCAAGTTCAATCTCCAATTAAGCTCGTCCCTGGTAATTATGCTTCCACTGAAGATGAAGATAGTGATTCTTTTGATGGTATGGAAGATTTTGATTTGGATGCCATTTTCTCTAAGAGCAGGCCATATAGAATTCAAACCCAAAAGAGGAAACTAAGAGGAGTGGGTTCTAGGCGTTGGTAGCTGCCTCTCTCTTTTCATTTTTTTTTTTTTATTGATGTTATTTATTAAAGTTTTGAGTCTTTGACTCTGAATTTTATCTTTGTAAACTAAAGCTATTTATTATTAATACAATTTTTTGACTTACCAAAAAAAAAATGTTAAGCCTTGTATTCATTGTTAAATTCAATTTTTTTTTGGTTATCATATTCTTGCTTTGCTTGGCTCAATAAGGTTCTCTTTTGTCATTTCAAACCAAATACGTTAAACTTGAACCGATTTTATTCACTTTTGTGTTTTAATCTTTAATATTCATTCTTAGTGACTTGTTAAGCCTTGTATTCTTTGTTAAATTCAATTATTTTTGGTGGTTTTCATATTCTTGCTTAGGTTTGTTCAATAAGGTTTTCTTTTGCCATTTCAAACCAAAATATGTTAACTTTGAACCAATTTCATTCACTTTTGTGTTTTAATCTTTAATATACATTCTTAGAGACTTGTAAAGCCTTGTATTCGTTGTTAAGTTCAATAAGTTTTGGTGGTTATCATATTCTTGCTTAGGTTGGCTCAATAAGGTTCTCTTTTGTCATTTCAAACCAAAATATGTTCAGTTTGAACCAATTTCGTTCACTTTTTTTTTTTAATATTTAATATTCATTCTTAGAGACTTGTTTAGCCTTGTATTCATTGTTAAATTCAATTATTTTTGGTGGTTATGTTGCTTAGGATTGTTCAATAGGTTTTCTTTTGCCATTTCAAACCAAAATATGTTAAGTTTGAACCAATTTCATTCACTTTTGTGTATTAATCTTTAATATACATTCTTAGAGACTTGTTAAGCCTTGTATTGTATTCATTATTATTGACGGGATGAAAGAGGGTGTGCGAAAATTTCGGTTGAGTTCCAAAAACACAAGCTAGGGTTTTCGGTTTTTCTTGGGGATTTCTTGATTTTCTTGATTCTTTAGAATCTTGATTTTCTTGATAATCTTGATTTTCTTTCTTTTCTTGATTCGTTCTTGGTTTTCTATAGCTGTGATTCGGTTTTGGTAAGCTAGGTTTTATTTTTTTAGTTGTTACTCACGTATTAGGGTTGGTTCCAAGGTACCAGCTTTTAATTCTAGGGTTTTGATTAATTCAACAAGTAATTTCGGTGATAAGGAGGTGGCTGATTTGCCAAGTAATTCAAGAAACAATATGGGGGATGATATTGCTTTAACCGTAAGCAAATCTAAGGATGTTCTTAATTCTTCAACAAGTAATAGATCTAGGGTTTTGGTTAATTCTAATGAGGAGGTGGCTGATTTTACAAGTAATTCAAGAAACATCATGGGGGATGATGTTGCTTTAACCGTAAGCAAATCTAAGGATGTTCTTAATTCTTCTTCAAGTAATAGATCTAGGGTTTTGATTAATTCTAATGAGGAGGTGGCTGATTTTCAAAGTAATTCAAGAACAAGAATGGGAACTAATCTTGCTGTTCACGCAAGTAATCTTAATGATGGAATTACTTCTTCTACAAGTAATATTGTTATAAATAGCAATCAAACTAAGGAAAAATCTGATGCTCAATTGGGGAATACTTCTATTATTCAAGGAAGCACTTATGCTGATTTATTGAAGTCTTCTAAAAGGTATGATTCTACTTCTATTGATCTTAATTCTCTTCCAAATCCGGTCTCTAATGATGGAAAAACTGCTTTAGTAATTCCTATGGACTTATTTAATGAAGGTTGTGAGGTTTGGAAATTTAGTTTAATTGGTAGATTAAATTTCAATGGAATTGTTTTTGCTAATGTGAAGAAATCTTTGCTAGAACAATGGAAAATTAGTGAAAATCGGTGCAAGTTTGTGCCAATGTCTAAAGGTTTCTTTATTATTAAGCTTGGTTCTATGGATGATAAGGAAAAAATTCTGAATAAGGAAAAATGGATTGTAGACCAACAAGTATTGCGGTTACAAGAGTGGACACCTAATTTTGATCCGGACAAACAACGTTCTTCTCATGCTTCGGTTTGGGTTAAGTTTCCTGGCTTGTTTATGGAGTTATGGACTGAAAAAATTCTATTATCTCTTGGTAAAGCTTTAGGAACTCCAATTGTGGTAGATAAGAGGACTTTAAATCATGAATATGGTTATTTTGCATCTGTTTTGGTTGATATTGATTTTTCAAAAGAAATTCTTGATGAAATTGAGGTTATTATTGGTGGAAGGAAGTATATGCAAGTTGTTGAGGTTCCAAACAGGCCAAAATTTTGTACTCATTGCAAGATAGTTGGTCACGTTTTTAAGGAATGTAAGAAAGCTAAACAAACCTTTGTTAAAGCTGGGGTGGTTAGAAGTGGTTTGGGTGGAAAAGAAAAGTCTAATTCAACAATCCCTATTGTGCAAAACCGTAATGAATGGAGGCAAATTAAAGGTAAGGGTACTATTCCAAATCAATCTATGATTTCTAATGTTCAAAACCGTAATCAATTTGAGGCACTTCAGAATGTAATTGATGATGTTGATGATGAAGTAGATGCTAATACTACTAGAGTTGATGAATTGTTTGATAATATTAATCCATTATATAATAGTTCTGATATTCATGATGCTGAATTGGGGGCTAGAAGGGACGTTGATATGGATGGGGTAGATGATACGGTTTGGAATGATGCTGAAGTGGTTGGTAAATCTTGGGGTGAATTGGCTGATTTAGAAGAGGTTGAGAAGGAAAAATTGCTTAGGAAAGAAGCTTTACGTAAGAGATTACAATCTTTTGGTCAAAATAAGGATAGTGTCCCAAATATTGATTTTGAATGTGATAGAGTAACTGTGCATAATCAGGAAGTTGATTTAGGATTAGTTTTGGATGCTGGAATTAATTTAGTTAACGAGAAGAATGTTGATTCTCTTGGTGCTAGGGTGCTTAAAGGGAAGTCACCAAGACCTCGTGGACGGTCTGATGGGATTGGTTCTTCCAACTCGAAGGTATCAAATGATTCTAACCAAAATATTTCTTAATGATTGTTCTTTTTTGGAATATTTGTGGTATTGCTAGAGATGAAGCTAAAAATAAACTCAAGGATCTTATTCGGTTACATCAACCTGTTTTGGTGTGCTTGGCGGAACCAAGAGTTGCTATGAGGGATTCTTTCATTAGCAAACTAAAATTGAGTGATTTCAGGAATGAGGTAATTCATAATTCTACTGATTTGCGTTTGGGTAATCTTTGGATTTTTTGTTCAAAAAGATTAGAGATACCGGTGGTCCTTAATTGTAGTAGGCAAGCTATTTCTATTTCTGTTTCGGGTGTTGTGGTTTCTTTTGTTCATGCAAAGTCTTTGCAGATTCCTCGAAGGGATTTGTGGAGTCAATTAAACATGAATTTATCTACTCCGTGGCTAGTTATTGGTGATTTTAATTGTGTGCTTCGTTTAGTAGAGAAGAAAGGTGGTTGTGAACCTAGAAGTTCGGCTATTAATGAGTTTAGTGGTTGGATGGATAATAATGATTTGTTTGAAGCGGATTCTTTTGGTGTTACTTTTACTTGGGCTAATGGGCAAGCTGGTGGTAATCGAATTGTTAGTAAGTTAGATAGAGCAATTATTAATGGGGCTTGGCTAAATAAATTTGAGAATTGGCGGTGTAAAGCTCTTCCTAGGGAAGTTTCTGATCATTCTCCTTTAATTGGTTTTCCTTTTATTGTTACTAGGCCAAAACGGTCACCGTTTCGTGTTCAAAAAATGTGGTTTTCTCATTCTGATTTTCTTAATATTGTTGCTTCAAGTTGGGGTAGTCATGTTTATGGTAATCCTGGTTTTATTTTTCCTTATAAGTTGAGACATTTGAAGAAAGATTTGAAGGATTGGAATTGGTCGGTTTTTGATAATGTGAATGTTCGTTTACGGGAACTTGAACGAAAGTTAGAGGTTGCTTTGATGATTTCGGATGCTGATCCTAGTGATACTAGGAAACTTAATCTTCTTAAGGAGGCTCAAGTGGAGGTTTATGATACTAAATTGCAACTTTCAACTATGTTGAAACAGAAATCACGGAACAAATGGCTTGTGGAAGGCTCGAGTAATTCTAAATTTTTTCATAATTCTATTCGTATTAGAAGAAGTTCTAACGTTATTTCTGAGCTTATTGATGATTCAGGTGAGGTGATTACTGACACTCAAGGGATCATTGATCATACGGTGCTTTATTTTCAGAATAAATTCAATGGTGACATCTCTACTTTAGAGGAGGAACTTTTTGATGTTAATCATGAAGTTATTTCTTTAGAGGAAAGACAAGCCATGGATTGTATTCCTACAATCGAAGAAATTAGATTGGCTGTTTTCAATTTAGGGGCTGATTCAGCTCCGGGACCGGATGGTTTTGCGGGTTTCTTCTATAGACATTGCTGGGACATTATTCGAGATGATTTGGTAAGGGCGGTGACTTATTGTTGGCAACATGGTGTGATTCCGAATGGGGTAAACTCTAGTTTTCTCATTCTTATTCCTAAGGTTTGTGGTGCTAATTCTTTAAAAAACTTTAGGCCAATTGGTTTAAGTAATTTCTTTTTTAAGATTTTTACTAAAATTATGGCTACTAGACTTGGTGGGGTTTTGGATAAGTTGATTTCTGAGGAACAGGTTGCGTTTTTGAAAGGTAGGAACATTCACGAAAACATTAGCCTTGCTTCTGAAATGGTTAATGAATTGGGTGTTAGGAGAAAGGAAGGTAATTTGGGTCTTAAATTAGACATTACTCAAGCTTTTGACACGGTGAGTTGGAACTTTATTCTTGAAGTCTTTCGTCGCTATGGATTTTCTGAACAATGGTGTGATTGGTTGTTAACGATTTTAAAGTCGGCAAGAATTTCAGTGCTTGTTAATGGTAATCCGGAAGGTTTTTTCTCTATTGATAGAGGTCTTCGACAAGGGGATCCTTTGTCTCCTTTAATTTTTGTGTTGATTGAGGATATTTTAAGTCGTAACATTACCAAGCTATTTAGTGAGCGTCTCATGACTTATATGGTTACTAAGAGGGGTGTTTCCCCTACTCACTTGTTTTTTGCTGATGATATTATGATCTTTTGCAAGGGTAATATGAAGAGTATTCAGAATTTGATGAATTTATTAATGGTTTATGAAAGAGCTTCAGGTCAGGTGATTTCTAAGCAAAAGAGTAAGATATATTATGATGGAGGTTCTTTGAATAGAAGACGAGCAATCACGGATTATTTAGGTATGTCTATTGCTTCTTTTCCGGATCGGTATCTTGGTATTCAAGTTATGCCTGGTACGGTAAGGTATAGTCATATTGCTAATGTTGTTGAGAAGATGAAGGAGCAATTAGCTGGATGGAAAGGTAAGTTATTATCCTTTCATGATAGAATTGTTCTTGTTAAATCAGTTATAGATAGTTATTCTATTCATAATATGGCTGTTTACAAGTGGCCTAAGAAGTTTATTCATCAATGTGAGGTTGCAATTCGTAACTTCATATGGTCTGGTGATTCTCTTATTCGTAGATCTTTTGTTGTGGCTTATCATAAGATTTGTTGTCCGTTTTCGGAAGGTGGTCTTGGTATTTCTAGTATGGTTGATACTAATAAGGCTATGCTAATGAAACTATGGTGGAATATTCTGAATTCTAACAAGGTTTATGCTAGGTTCTTGAAAGCAAAGTTTATTAAAGCAAATGGTGATATAGTCGATTATAAAGCTAAATCTTCTATTCTTCCTGGTATTAGATGGATTTATAGATTGGTTGACAAGCACACAAAGATTTTGATTGGGGATGGTAGGAATACTTCTTTATATTTTGATGT